>LDKF01000928.1:23191-35452 GCA_001026735.1 Rotylenchulus reniformis
GGTCTTTTATGCAAAAATTCTTCACAAAATGCAATGAAAAATACCTAGTTTTTTTTTGGGGGGGGGGGTTATAGCATCTATTCGTAGTAAAAACCAAAATTATTTCCTATTTTTGGGTTTTTGGCGTCTAAAATCCGATTTTCTCAAAGTGGTAACTGTTTACCAAGTGCCTCCAAGGCCACCTCGATCAGGGTGTCGAAATAGGCGGTGTTGAACAGGTGGATGCGGAGGAAGAAGAACAGCCGTTCCACCTCTTGCTTGCCCTGATCTGAAAGTGCCTGGCGCAGTCGTTGCCGGATCAGAATCTGCTGCAGCGCGGCCACCACCAGCTCGGGCGCCGCATTCCGGTTGCGCATCAGCACGCCGACCAACTCGCGGAAGGAGCCCTCGCGCAGCAGGTGGTCATGCTTGCCCAGATGGACCTGAAATGACAAATTAGTGTTTTTTGGAATTTAGAATGGACCTTCATTGTCATATTAATTTTTAACATTAGGATTTTATCATCAATAAAATTTTTAATGTTCGAATTTCTTTTCATTTGAATTGTAATTAAAAAAACTTAATTTTTCGAAAAAAAAATTCATTTTTAAGAAAATTCGAAAAACCAAAAAGTCCATCCCTGCTTACATTATGATGCATTTTGTCAAAATTATTTTTTAGATTAGTTTTTATCATCAAAATTTTTTTAATTGTTCGGGTTTCAAAAATTGTAAGGAAACTTGATTTTTCGAAAAAAAATTCTATAAATTAAAAAGATTAAAGATAGTGTATAAATTTCTGAGATTTTCTTTTTTTTCCCGAGATTTTCTTCGGTAGCCCAAAGGGTTCCGCCATAGAAGACTTTTTCTGTCAGCGCCCACTCAAAGCCCGATTTTTGGCTACTCAAAGCCCGATTTTTGGCTATCGTTGGACTCCACATTCGACTTGCCTTTTCCCACTGGCGTATGGTGGGCTCCTGCTTCAGTTTCTGCACTTCTCCCTCCCGATTATGTTGCACAATGTCCGGCTTCCGGATCTGGCCCCGGATCACCATCGGCTCGTCAAATCCCGTCACATCCCTGGCCTTCTTCCGCTCCTTCGCCTTCTCTTCCGCCTCCTTGGCCTCTTTTGCGGATTTTCGCTGATAAATGGCCAATTTGTTGCCCATTCCAAGGGCCATGAAGCGCTCCTCCGTGTGGATGGCCAACGACACCACCGGCGCCTCAACTTGAAACGAGCGGAGAACAGGGAACTTGTGGAAGGCTTTGGTGTCCAGCTGGACCACGTTGACACGACGATCGATGCCGCCTGTGAGCAGACAAGTCTCACCACGAGCAAGACACATGCAAGTGATCTGTGGAAGCAGAAAATTAAGGGCTAAAACAGAGATTGACAAAATGAATATGATCATTGATCAATTAAAACTATCGAATTTATCCCACAAAACAGGGGGAAAGAATGGGATAAAGGGAAGGATGATGGGTTAAAGAACAAAATATCAGGATATAATGATTAAGGATTTATTAGTGTTTTCTTCTTGGATTTGAAAAAAAAATAAGAGGTATCTTGTGTCGAAAATGCCAAAGCTCATAGCTATCAATTTCAATTTAAGCTTCTGAAAATGAAGCCTATAATTTTTTTTTCGAGATATCAGAAAACCTAAGAAAATTTTTGTTGGTTTTTTAAACCGGTGAATCCGAGATCTTCCTGTATATAATCAAAAAATATAATCAAATTTTGTATATAATCAAAATTTTTCTTCATAAAAATTTTTTAGGGATCAATTACCAAAACATTCGATGTCATAAAAAATTTAAAAAATGCCAATTTTTACGGTTTTATTGTGATTTCCAATGGAAGCCATCAGTTGTCCCGTGTTCATGTCCCACAGTTTGACGGTGGATGCACCAGCGGATGCCAAAGTGTTGCCATCCGAAAACATCAGAATGTGCTCAACAGGCGCCCCGTGATCGAACTGCTTGACCGGAGAAGGCACGTCGCCATTTCTGATGTCCCACAACCTGATTTTGTGGTCATAGGCACCTTAAAAAGGGCAAAATTCACAAAAAATATATAGAAATTTTAGAATTTGATTAAAAACAGTATCAATTAGTCCAAAATTTGACATGCAAATCACCTTTAAGCAATATTTTGTAAAGATTTTTTCCTTCTAAATTCACCCCAACCTTAAATATAAACCTCAGAGCGTAATATACGGGAAGTTGTAGGAATTTCCAGCGAATCAGAATTGAGAAAACCCCGGAAAAATAGGAAAAAAATCATTTTTCTAATAAGAATGGGATACGGTCACTAAATTCGCAAAATTTCTCCGGCACGAAAATTTTTATCGTAGCGAACTTTCCGCTATTTTTTCCTGCTTATGTACTTAAAACATGATTGAGAACAAATGTACAGACCAGTGGCCACCAAATGCTCCGAGTCGGGATGGGATGCCACAGATCGGATGGCATCCCCATGCGCTGCACATTCCCAGATGGGCGCCGAATTGTCGGAGGCCAAACTGAACAGCTTTATGTACCCGTCGTCTGCTCCGGAGAACACACGGGTGCCGCTCGCGTCGTAGTCAAAGGCATTCACTTTGCACTGATGAGCCCGGAAAATCCGGATCGCATTCCGCGGCCCGTGCCGTTTGTGCGCCTCCGTGTGCACGTCGAAAAACTGCAACTCGCCGTTGTGTGTGGAAACACCTGAAAAAGTAAAGGGAAAATGCGTTGGAAATTGAAATATGGAAAAAAAATTTCAAAATGGAAATTTTGGGGGTTTGACGGATTACTTACCCTTCGCCTTATTAGTCGCAAAATTTAAAGATTAATTCGTTTTAGTGAAGAAAATTAATGATTTTTTAGGCCCGAAGTAAAATTTTGAGAATTTTCGATTTTTTCTAATATTTCTTCCCCTAACTCCCAAAAAAAATATTTTTCGTGACCTGGGCAGGGAGAATTTACCCATTTTCTCTTGCTATGTCCCTAATCCGATCTAAATTTAATATTATCGACTTGATTTTTTTTTAAATTAATCGGTAACAATATTTCATATTTCGATTTTTAAGGGGAAGGAAGGGGTTTCTACTTACCCAAAAGTGCACCATCGGGCCGATATTTGGCGGAGTACACTCGCTCCTTGAAGCGCGAGTAAATTGCCACCGGTTCGCACGATTGTGCTTCAAAAACAGCCAACTTAAAAATATAAACATTAATAAAAAAAATAACTTTTAATAATTTAATTTTTAAATATTTTTTGATACCCACCCGAATGCCGCTGGTTGACGCCAAATGGATGGGCGAAACGGGCGCAAAGTCGCAGCTGGAGATGCTTGCCGGCTCCTCAAAAACGGCATGCTCCTAAACAATTATTTAATTTTTGGTTCAAAATTTTTGGTAAATTTAGTTTTTTTATTTGTACAAATTCGAGGAAAATTGAATCATCAATATGTTATTCAAAACATTTTTAAAATAATTTAATTTCGACATAATTTCGGTTGCAAGGACCATATTAAGTGGTGTCGGCGACCCTGATGGGAACCGCTGGAGAAAATTGAATGTTTATAATTAAGAAAAGTACCAAAAAATTTTTAACGGTGATTAAGAATGCTGAAAACGGAACCCGAGAAGGCATGTTAGAAATTTTGAGCATTTCTTAAGAAATTTTGCCTTTTTGTTATTTGTTCACTGATTTCTCAGCGACAAGGAAGACCCCGACTTCGGATACCCACCCACCTTCATGTCCAACCAATACTGTTCTTCATCTGTTATATTGAACTTCTTCGCATCCGTGTCCCGAATTGGGACAATTGGCTTGAATCGGCCCGTGATCATCTTTTTTTGTTCAAAAAACATAAAAAACTCGAAATTCATAAAAAAAAATAAATTAAATATTTGTGTAAATAATACTCACAATCAATCGTGGGACATTTTATATTTGGGTTAACTCGTGGATGATTTAATCACTTTTTTTATTTTTTAATTAATTTTCCGTTTTTTCGACTTTTTGAATCCACGTTTTCTAGCAATAACATCTTGTTCACCATCATCCTTTTTCTCTGCTTCTTTTTCTTCAACATCATTTTTCTCTGTTTCTTTTCCTTCTTCATCCACATCCCTCCTCTCTTCCCGTCGCTCTTCTTCTTCATCCTCCTCATCTTCCCGAAACTTCTTCCGTTTACCGACCAATCCCAACCGTCGGACCATCTTCTTGGCCATCATTGCCTTCGAAATTGGCTTCTTGGAAGAGATTCGTGCCAAAATGTCCTCCTAAATGCGCATTTTAAATTCATTTACCCATAGATAAGGTAAACCAGTCTCCTATGACTAGAGTGGAAATTAAAGCTAAATTTCTGCGTCAAAAACCAGCTGTTAAAATTGAGTAAATCTAGGGCAAATCGAATCTAGGTGGGGGGATACGAGAATAAAAACTGCAAAAAATTTCTCCGGCGACCCCCTTTAAAATTTTTAAGTTAATAGGCTCTGGAAATACCTTCCTTCAAGCTGAAATCCTAGATCCGCCCCTGTCCGGATCCGGAAGGCATATCGAATATCGACCTGGAGAATTTAAGGTTCGAATTTTTTGGTCAGGGAAAAGTTCTTATAATTTTTGTTAGGAAAACTGGATCTTAAGTAACTTAGAAATGCACACTTTATCCCCCTGTAAAAGGACCCTCATTTTGATGTATGGTGTAGGGATTCCCGTTTTCCACCAATTTCCGACCTTAACATCGACTTCTTTAATCTCCCCGAACACATCCCTTCGTGACAGTGTCAGAAATTCGTCATCCTTCTCATCGTCCTGCTCATCTTCATCCTCCACAAATCCATTCTTGTCCTCTGTTGCAGTTTTGACCAACACAATTTCTTCGCTTTGTTCATCGCCCTTTGGCATGAGTCCTTTCTTTTTGAGAAATCTGATGCGAGGGGTGAAGGGCAATCCATAGGACCTAAAATTATAAATAAAACTAACTAAATAAGGACAAAATATAAATTTTTCACTTTGCTAAGGCTTCAAAATTTATGCTCTGCACATTGAACACCTCCTTGAGTTTCATGAAATAAACTGCACGGGCATAGGCGACAAAACTCTGAAAAATTGCATTTTTTGTAAAAAAGATCCAATTGACCACCTTTTGTGCGAAAAGTTTCAGTTCAGGAAAGGGGACCATCAGATTGGCGAGTTTTTTGTGGATATCCAACATTTTCTTGGCGTCGACCCTGCAATGGAAATTTAGATGAAAGGTCGTTTTTCATGGAATAAATTTTTATTAAATGAAAATTAATGGTAAGTTTCCGAAGGACCAACTCACTCCACTTTGCTGATCGGCACATGGCGTTCCCTCAACATGCGCACAAATGGTTCCTGCGCGGGTGTCAACATCAGCATCGCCTCGCCACTGTTGTTCATGCGGGCAGTGCGGCCAACCCTGAAAAAGAAAAATGGATATTTGAATACTAAAAAAAATTATATTAAAATATATAAAATTTTTATCAAAAAAAATTTTATCTTATTTAAATTTATCTTAAAAAGAATTTGTCTAATGCCTAAAAAATTAAAAATAAAATTCAAATATAAAAAAAAATACTAACTAAAATCGGAAAACAAAATTGCGAAAATTAAATTTATTAATCGAAAAACGCAATAATATTAATATCAACCATTTCCCACCTGTGTATGTAGTCCTCGACGGAGGGCGGACAGTCCAGCTGGAGTACCCAGTCCAGGCGCTGGAAGTCCAATCCCCGGCTGGCCACGTCCGTGCAGATCATCGCCGCACCTTTGGTGTTTGTGTCAAAATGTTGGAATCGCTCCATTCGTTTGTTCTGCTTCAGGTCACCCCAGAGACCGGTGAAATAGAGGCCGGGCCGAAGGTGGCTGATCGCCTCGGTGATGAACCGGGCCTTAATCAAGGAGTTTTTTTATCATAAAATTATCAAAGTAAGAAGCACACGAAATACCAGAATTGGCACATTTTCTAAGCCATATGAGGAAAAATATATTTATTTTTGGGCCTTTTATTGGCCTTTTCAATTTTTATCAAAAAAACTATATATCATCCAATTTTTACTTGTTTGCAACAGGTGACGAACACGAGTGTCTTCTTCCGCAAATGGTTCTTCAGGAAGGACCTAAAAATTTCCGCATCCAAAATTGCTTCTTCAAGTTAATTTCATTATAACTTACCAGAGGAAATTGAGTTTGTCCTCTTCCTCGGAGACGAAATAACTCTTAAACCAAAAGAGGAATTGAAAAATCTGTGTTCTTTAATCATTTAAAAAATTCTCGTGTTTTTGGACCTGAACTAGCTGGTCCGGCGTCGCCTTGGCGGCGTGTTCATGCGCCGACACAAAGACGGGGTCCTTGAGGGACACCCGGACCAGGTCCTCCACCCTCCGCGTTTGGGTGGCCGAGAACAGCAGTGTTTGCCGTTGTGCCGGCAAATTCTCGATGATCGCGTCCATTTGCTGCCGGAAGCCCATGTCCAGGATTCGATCCGCCTCGTCGATGATCAAAATTTGCAGCTGATCGCAGGAAAAGTGCTCATTCTCGTCCATGTGCTGGAGCAGGCGGCCCGGGGTGCAGATCACAATGTTCATGGCGGCCAGCCTTTCCCGCTCAAATTCGACATCAGTTCCTAAAAAAAATTGTACATATTATTAAAATGCTTATGATCATTTTTTTTCTGCAAAAATCCATAAATAACAACAAGTTTGAAAGACCGAAAGCGAAAACTTTTGGGTAAAAGTTGTATATTGCCTTTTTTTAAATTTTTCTCCCGTAAAATCACCTAAAACGAGTTTACTTATGGTAATTTTTCGTAAATGCGTCATCTGACATCACTTTTTGACGCTGGCGACCATTTTTTGACACCACTTGCGTTTTTGACGTCAGCATCAAAAAGTGGCGTCAGATGACGCAGTACGTCAAAATTGACCTCAGAATCGGATTCAGTGTCAAATTACCCCTAGGAAGTTGTTTTTAGATGTGTTTATATAAGGAAAAAGTAGTTTCAAAAAAAGGGGGGCAATAAACTTGACTATTACCAGCTTTTGTAATCAAGATCTGTGAAAATTGTTAAAACTCTGAAGAACTATGGGAATTTTTGAAGAAAAGACTTGTGGGATATTTTTGAAAACTCGAAAGTCTGTGGAAAAGCTTGGGTCTATGAAATGAGAACCCGACGCTTGAGAAAATTTGGATTGAAAATTTTTGAAAAATTCATAAGCTGATGGATGACATTTTTCGGTCGTTTGGTTTTGGTTGTTGTTTTCTTTGGTTGCGCGCTATAAGTTTCATAACATTAGAAATTTTGAGATTTGATTTTTCAGTCTATCAAATTTTTACAATTTTTTAAAAGTCTAAGACTGTCGCATTCTTCATCGCACATGTAGTGAATGATTGATCACGTATTGTGTATGAACTCAAGAGAATGCTTTTCGTTGTTCCCATGGCTTTTGCTCAACTTGGCCCACCATTCCCCGGGGGGCCAATCCAACCAAATGGCGCGATTACCCACACGCTCATCGGTGCGGAGCCATCGAGCACCAAATGAGGGAAGGAATGGCCCCGAGGGAAAGTGCATTTTCATGGCCATCCAACAAAAATAAAGAGGATGGGCCACAAAAAACGGGAAGGGCCAAGTCGCGCAGTGGACGCTATCGACGCACAGGAAGAACATCGATGAAGATGTTTTCCCGTGGCCGTTGATTTGTATGATAACCCGAAATCCACAAGGATTTTTGGCCGGGCCCAGATGCACCCCTGAGGGGCAAGTACGATAGACTTAGGCTAGGTGGCGTCTACATTGGCCATGGGATTTTTCATTTAGTTCATAACAATACGAAAAAATATAAAAATAATAATTTTATGTGTTTCAAATATAAAAAATATTTTAAAAAATTTTTTTTTCTATTCTAGATATTTTTCATCAAAATTTTTTAAAGCACCAGATTTTCACGCTTGAAGTCTTAAACACTTCAAAAAATTATCGAATAAAATCAACAGATCAGCAGAAGATAAAAATACCGCCGATCAGAAGGGCAGCCGAAAATTCGTGATATTTGCCAATGCTGTTGAGCACTTGGAAGATTTGGAATGCCAATTCGCGCGTTGGAGTGATGATCAACCCGCCAATTCCATCAAACTTGGTCCAACGATTGCGCCAAAGGTTTTCAAGCATCTGAAATTCAATTTTCAATTCAATTTTATTCGCCATCAAAAGGACAACAAAATTGACTGCGCTTCAAAAATCCTAAACTTTGCAATTCTACCATAAACTCCAAAAATCCTTAAGTTCGCAAATCCTAAACTCCAAAAAATAAACCTAAACTTTTACCCACCGGAATGAGCAGTGCCAGTGTTTTGCCACTTCCAGTTTTTGCCGCTCCAACCACATCCTTTCCCAGAATGGAATGTCTGAAAAATGAAGAATTAATTAAGTTTATTGAGTTCCTCAGAATTTTTTATTTCACTTACCCCAAACTCAGTTTTTGTATGTCCGTTGGCCTCGTGAACTTGGTCTCTTTGAGCCCTTTTAGTGTAGCTTGGGAGAGCGGAAAGGCATCGAAGGAATCCCGCGGAGAGTCCTTAACATAAAACCGGAACATTATTTTAGGATTTTTGGAACAAAAGTTTAGGATTTTCGCTAAAATCGGAATATAAGTTTAGGATTTTTGCTAAAACCGAAACAAAAGTTTAAGATTTTGCTAAAAACCGGAATATAAGTTTAGGATTTTTGCTAAAACCGGAATAAAAATTTAGGATTTTGCTAAAAACGGAACTTTTTTACTATGAAAAATTACCAAAAAAACCTAAATTTTACCGATTCTGGCTCGAAAGTTTTGTAGAGACTCGTGATCTGTTCAATTTCGTCCCGTTGCTGTTGCTTCCTGCCCATCTTCTTCTTATTCCTTGCATCAAAATTCCCTTTCTCCTTGTTTTTTGGTTCGGCAAAAGATGACGATTCTTCCTCTTCTTCCGACTCTTCAGATTCATTTTTGTCAATAAATTTTTTTGAAGGCATTTTTTGGTTTAATGCAAGTGTTCTTGGACTGAAAATAGTTTTTTTAATGTCTCGAGTGAAGCTTAAGGGGCCGCAAATGGCAATCATGTGGGAAGAAGTAGAGTAGAGGGTCCAAAAAACCAAAATTCACTCATTCACCCTGAATTTCTATGAATATAATATAAACTTAGGACGAGATTTTTTATCCTTTCGTATATCCCAACAAATTTTCGATTAAAAAAAGCTTAATTAATAAGCCTGTTATATTAGGTAGTTAGCGTTCAGAGCATGAGGTTGCCTTCAATTTTAGAAAAATGTAAAAAAACACAATGAAAAAGTCAAGAAAAATAACCTTGCCCAGTCGACTTTCTGGCAATCTTTCGGAATTGCGGTCCCTCGGAAAAAATCAATAACAATTTGCATCCCAGTGTTTTCCGGGACGCTGAACTCGAACCAAGGGGCGAATTTAGGGGGGGGTGGGTTCAGTTTCAGTCTAGTTTATTGATAGGTTGATAGCCCAGATTATTGGGCTTTTCCGCGAGAACACAATCCTGAAAGATTGCAGACTTTCCAATCCAAGTTCCGGTTTAAAAATAGGTCGGAGTTCGAAAAACCGAATATCATTGTTTTTACTTTTAGCATTCTTGAAAAACTCCAAATGTAGTCGAGCTGGCGAGAAATCTAATCAGGCTTTAAAAGCAATTTTTTCAAGAGGTAGACTCCATCATTAATGAATTTTAAAAACTTTTGTGAATTTAATTTTTAGCCAAAACAGTTAATAAAAAATTCCAGGTGTAAATTTTGATGAAAACAATGTCCTTCTTTACAAACTATGGCACAATAAAAAAACAAATACAGAAAAATTTTTTCTTGTTTTTTCTTCCATCCAAAAAATGCGCATCCACATGTCCATATCCATGTAAACTTTAATTTTTCCATTTGGCGTTATGAATAATGCCAAATTTGAATATTGATCAAATACCTCTATGATTTTGAACTTCGTCAAAGGCAGAGTTCATTCGCCGATTTCTTCCATACTGTAAAATAGACAACAAAAAATTTAAAAAATGTCAACGATGGATGAGTTGTTTTTCCGCTTTTTTCTCCTCCTCGACAACCTTGTCATCGTCGTGTCCATCATTTTTGGACACGCAACATGGTGAAACTGGTGATGATAACGATGTCATCGGCGGCGGGTCGAGACGGGGGGGGGGTCACTGCGCTAATTAATTTTACATAAAATATGTCTTATCCCGTCCGGGACCCCTAGACACCCAAACCGGGGCACATCTTCCCCCTGTATGGGTTGCACGATTTTTGGGGTGCCAGCCAGCTAAATGTCACCTTATTGGTCGGGGTTGTCAATTTTTCTATCCTTTTTAACTAGGCCGAGCTAGTCAGAAATAAATTTCGACCTAAGGTTAGTTTAGGCTTAGGGACGACCTAGGGTTCGAGTCGGAGAGAATTTTTGGGTCTATTTCCCATGAAATTGGTCAATTTCCTTCCAAATTTGCGATTTTTCTACCTGAATTCAAAAAATTATATTTCAATAATTCTCTGGATAGCTAATTTTTAATCCCGCAAAATCCCATCATCGTTTTTAAGTATGCCTGGCCCAGATTTATGTAAGCACCCTCAAAAACCATTATTATTTTTTACTTTTCCATTCACGGATGTCCCCAAATTTCGGCACAAACTCTAAAATCCTATCTGAAAACATGCTCTGTCCCCATCTATGATTTCCTATGGGGTTTTTTTTTTCAATTTTCGCAATTTTATGGCCCATCCCCAAATGTTTGCCAACCTTGGCCCATCCCCCTTCCTTCCGGTTTTGGTCCTTCTCCCCTCGGGGGTTGGTTGCTTTGATATCATCATCCATCTGTTCCTTCCGCTCCATCATCCCCCGCGGAAAATGGATGATCCATTGTAAGAGGGGGTATAAAGCCATTTGGATGTCCTTCAATTTAAAAAAATTTTGGTTTCAAAAAATTATGACAAAATGGGTTTAGCACCCTCCATAACCCCAAGTGTTCGAATTCCGAAATAATAAATCGAAAAAAGAAGTTTAATGATCCCCAAATACTTTCTAACCCCTTAGTAAACAAAGCATACTGTAGGTCTCTGACTTTCCAAAATTTTCACAGACCTTGATTTTTCGAAATTTAAAAAAAAAAAATTTTATCAGAACTTCCAGCTACTTCACAAGCCTCTGATTTTTCAAAAAAATATTTTTTGGGGCTATTGGACATTGTTGGATTTTTGGGAATTTGGCCAAATTTGGCCACACCATCGAAATTCTTTTCTCGGTTTCAAAAAATAACCCCCCCCCCAACACGCAGTTAGGGCATCAAAAATCCTAAATTTATTTTTTAAATTTGATTTCCACTTGAAAATTGGAAATCTGATTTTTCAACAAAAAATTTTCCCACGCTTAACCCCACCTTTGGGAAAATAATTAATTAAATTCTGCTGATGAACAGGAACAATGAATGAATGTCCCTTTTTCATCACAAAAATTAACTGAAAATCACAAATTTTCCCATGCCAAACTATAAATCCAATTTGCTGATGCCCTTGGGGTTCTGCGGAATTTTTTCCCCCCGAAAATCACATCACATTTAGCCACCCCCTCCTCCTCCATCAATTGGACATTTTTGGTTTTTTCGAATTTTTTGAATAATTAAATTGTCTATGTCCTCATCGACATAACTCAATCCAAAGTTATTCCGGTACAATGAATTTGGTGCATTTATTATAGGGCAATTTAGAGTGGAAAAATGGCACAATTTCACCCTCAAAAGGTAGCCACCGGCGGAAATTGAAAATTTTTCGGGAAAAATACTAGAGGGGATAGAAAATTTACTTACATACCACCTCTGAAAAATCGTCAAATGTATTTATGTAAACTGCTAAAAAAATTGATGTTTATATTTTCGCAAATTACAAAGTCATTGAGCTAGGGATTTCGTGGAATTTGTTAGCGGTTTTGCAGAAATTGTTCTGCTGAATCTGTTTTTACGGTTTTTTTTTTCGCGTTTTACCAAAAAAAAACAATCATAAAGGAGCCTTAAATGGCTTTCCTCAAGGGATTCGAATCTCCTCGCCCTTAACCACCGCTGGGCCATACTCGGATTTGTTTTTTTATCAATTTCAAATCCGCAAAATTTATGCTTTATAAATTTTCTTTAATATTTTTCCCGAAAATATGGCCATAATCCAAAGAAGTACCAAAAATAAAAATCCTCAAAATTCTATGCCTATGAGCCCCCCCCCCC
>LDKF01000929.1:0-17469 GCA_001026735.1 Rotylenchulus reniformis
GGGTCAATTACATCGAAAATTATCGCAAAAATCATGTTTTCTTCTCAATGCGGTGTCCAAAAAAAAGAAAGCCCAAGCTGACGTCGTTGAAAATTTTGCGCTTTAGGACTAAGTAAGCAATTTTTGCTTATTTGTTAAAAACAAGGAAGAAAATTTTGAGTTGAGGCCTATTCTTAATAAAATTGATCAATTTTCGGCCACTACTGCTTGGTAAAAATTTTTCTTAAGGGACCATGGAGATCCATGGACCCCCGGACCCTCCCTGGATCCGCCATGATAGGAATATGTATATATGCAGTATGCACCAATTGATAATCAATGGTTCAGCCACTTGTAAGCTTCATATATTGGGATTCGCCGGCCACGTTTTGACGCTCGCTCATTAAAAGAGTTCCATCACTTTCCTTTAAAAATTTGCATAAGTTAGAGGAATTAATTTGGCAATGAATGTATGAGTAATAATATATAACTGATCCTGCACAATTAATGGGTTCCCTTCCCTCAACTATGTCGTCATCGATTGTATAACAATTTGACTAAAATATTTCGGAATCTGATTGGGAGGGATGGAGGGATAAAAGAGATGACCGGGGCCCTGTTTCAATTCTCACTTTTAACTTTGAATATTTTTGGCCATTAACTTGAAAAAGTTAAAAGTAAGCGTTTCAATTCCGACTTTAAAGTTAAAAGTTCAAAGTTCGGTAAGGCCCTAAATCTTTAAAAGTAAGCTTATACTCGAGAGTTAGCCAACCAAACTAATCAAATTTTGCACACATATTCGTAGGATATTTTTACATCATCATGATTTTTTCAGAATTTTTGGCCCATGCATTATATTGTTATTAATTTTTTACTAAACACATCTATTTTAACGCTGCTTTTAAGAAAAAATAATTTTTAAATATTTTTACTTAACAAAATTCCCCATTATTACTTCATCTGTGGAAAACTGGACATTTCGTCATATACAGCACATCCTTTCGGCATTTTGATACATTATTTTTAATTTTACGTATTATTGTGTTTCAATTAATTAAAAGTTAAAAGCAAAAGAAAATTAATTAAAACGCGATAACCTTTAACTTTAATTTGAACTTTTTAAAAGTTCAAAGTTAAAAGTGGAATTGAAACAGGGCCCAGGAAATCTACAAACAAAGGATACGTCTAAAAAGCACACGTCACTGTGTAGAGTGGTATGGTAGGAGTCGGATTAGAAACGTTTGTTATAGAGAAAAGCTTCTTTTTATCGTTAAGGATTTTTTAATTATTACCGAATAAAAAATAAGAGTAAACTGGCCTCATATTCCATGTTCCATTCATACCAACATCCATCCTCATCAATTTTCCGTTCAATGTTGAAAAATATAGAAGTTTTATTCGGAAAATAATAAAGTTTTCGGAGAGGAAAAAGTGCAGGAAACCTAAAAAATATGTCAATAGTTTTGATTTTATCCTCTGAAGATGCTCACCATGAATATAAATTTTTAGTGTGGCGCTGAGGATGAGTGCTGAGAGAAATTCCTTTGTAGAGATTCAATTCGAAATAACCGGCAAACCCAATTAACTAAATTCGAAATTTTATATTGCATTTCCCCAACCATTAATAGGAGAAGGGTCGATCAGATTTTTACAACGGAGTGTATTCTTTTGTTGGAATTTTTTGAAAATTTCGGCCTTTTTCCCGAGAAAATTGATATTTTTCCCTACCGATTACGAACGAGGTTAGGGAGGGGGTCGACCCTTCCCTATTTTTTCTATCATTATTACTATCTTTTTTCTTTTAATGTTATTTAACCTCGCATGCTGATTGCAGAATAAACTTGACTCTGACGCTCCGAATGTTTGGTTTTTTCTATGCGGATAAAACGAATGAACATTAGACAATGAATTTACGGATAGAACAAGTTAGGCGCCGACTTAGTTTGACGTCAGCGCCTATAGTTAGATTTGAGCGTTAACTAAAAACAAATGAATTTGGTGCCAAAAAATTGAGCAGAAAATTAGCTAAAAAGAGCTTATAAGCCTATTCGTATCGGTTAGTTGGGAATAAAGTTATAGCCAAAAAATTGTCATTTTGTCTAAACTTTGACAAAATGAACGGTATTTTAACCATAATTTTTTTATAATGGATAAATTCGGGTTTTTGGATTCATTTTGGGCTGGTTCTTTTTTTACTTTAGATAACAATTTAGGTTACGCTTGACCGAGTTCCGGGCGCTAGTGTTTAACTGAATTGGCGCCAAAGAATTTTATCCTAATGTGGGATGGGGGAGACCAAATTCCGAAAACCTACCTCTCTGTTTGGATGAACAAATTTAAAACAAGGTTCCACGGTTTCGGCCAAATAACAAAATTGGTCCATGCATACAACGTAATATCGATCAAAAGCACGTCCAGTAGATCTAAAATACAAAAAAAAACTAAAGTAACGCATTTTTGTGTCCTAAACGTCTGATTTTTCAATCGTCCTGATGATACACAATTTTGGTAGGATTTGTTCTGTTCAAGTTCCACGATGTTCTGGTAAAGCCGGGTTGATTGGATTGGTGCTTAAATTTTTCTTCTAATAATTTCAAAATGCCAAAACAGTGGCGTAGNCTACGCCACTGTGCCAAAATAATACTTATGAAGTTGCTATATGATTGGGGTATGCAAATGGTGTTGGGCTTAAGGATGGCATCCACACCATCCAAACACTCCGGAGCAAGTTCATTGTCGCCGAATGAGCCCAACAGTTCGCTTAAATACACTCTCGAATGCACAAATTATTGGATGGACAACAAATCATCACCCACCTGACTATTAAGTCGGGTTTCTTTAGGAAATCGGACTCAATTAATTCAGTCAAGGACCGCATATCGCAGTGGACAATCTGCACTGACTTGTTCCATCTAAAACAAATTTCCGAATAAAGTGTCTCCATCTCCCAAGACCTTTCTTGGTTGCAAAATTCCAAACTCAAAATTGCATTTTCATTTTTTTCAATTGCAACCAGATCAACGATGAAGTTCTAAACCAAAAGGTCATCATTGTTTGAATAGTTCAGTTCAGATTAATACGAACAGAAATTGATGGAGTCTGGGGCATATTTTGTGTTTCCTCACCCTCCAGCAGCTCCCTTCCGGCATTAATCGTGGCATCGACCAGTGGGCCTCTTCCGGCCCCCAACACAAACACAACAACCCTCCCATTGACCTTTACATGTTTTGAGTAAATTTTGCCCGCCCAGAATGACCACAATTACCCGCTCTCTCAGATCTCTCAATGCCTCCCTGATGGCTCTTTGATAATGTTCGTACTTGGTCTGATCCTGCTCGAAGGTCTGGTAGACAGTTGAATCCAAATTGTCCGAAAGCGGTTGCAAGGGTGTCTAAAGTCACTTTGGATGCATTGGCCACCCAAATCCGACTTTGTTATAGTAGAACCTGCAGCAAATCAAAATAGCCGGAAAGGGAATGCTCATGGCTGTTGAGGTTCGCATTGGCCAAAAGAACTCGTCGAACGGCGCCAATCATCCTCTGAATCTGGGAATCCTCAACTTCTGCGTCTTTCGATGAAAAAACGATGTGTTGTTTGCAGTTCCCGATTAAATAATTTAACAAGCGAGAATGGGCCCTTAAGTTGGATGATGTGAACGTGCAAATCCATTTGTCCCGTGAACTTACTCCGGGATCATAAGTGTTGACTGGGAGGTGCCCGACAAAAACATTGAAAAGTCCAAATGCAACAAAGCGAGCTAATGAAACAGTATGGGGAAGAAAATGTAAAAAATATGGTAGTGGGACAAACACTGACCGGTTCACCGAGCCAAAGTTTAATGGTGTCGTTGCTTGCGATAAAATGGTCATCAAGGTCCTGGGTGAATGACAATCCGACAAAAAGTTTCGGTGAATTTCCACATAATGTGCGAAAATTGCGCCAGACTGTCCATACATCCTCACCAGTGTGAGTCCCAGCTCCAATTTTACCAGAATTTGTTGGCAATAAAATCCAAAAACTAAAAATAATGAAATTGGCGAGAAAATTCCTTATTGGCCGACCTAATGGATGATCCAGAAGCCATAACATTGTTTATATGATCGGCCAGTCTGGGAGATACGGTGTGTTTCAGCTCTATTAACACTTTCTGAACACCCAAATATTTTGCATATTCAATCTCCTGCAAATGAATGAAAAACAATGAAATTGACACATTTTAAGATGAGAAAAGAACCTTAAAGAAATTACGAGAAGAGAGCTGAGCCAGAGAGTTAATGTCCGAATCCGGATCCTGATATATTATACGAATAAGTGGAAACGGGGGCAAATCTTACGATCCAACGAGATACGCAGCAACACACACAATTTGACCAGTATTCAGTTTTCAATTGTAAGTCTATAAACGATGAATATTTACCAAAACCCATATAATATATAAAAATGCACCCGGAAGATGAATTGGTGGAACATCCGAATCCCTAAAACAAAAAATGATTAACCACTAGAGATGGGATCATGCCCTGTGGGTTGACAAAAGAATCTCCGCAATCCTCCAACCGGATAGATGATGAATGTAAATCCCAATTCGCCATATTTTTTGCAATGTTTCGAAATACTTTTGTCGTAAACATTTGCAGTTAAAGGGGAAGTGCACATGTTAGTACTCCCCGGGAAGTACCACCCCATGTTCGGAATCGACAAAGTTGAATTCTCATTCATTTCTTTGATCGAAAAATGATTAACACCTAGTCATTAAAATGTATTTTCGTATCAGAACGAATTTTACAGAATCGAATATCAAAATTAATTTATTTACGCATACAATTCAATCGCACACATATATTGTCACAAAATATTCCTATATTAAACAGTAACAAAACAAACAAAAAAAGAACTAAATATTATCCTATCACTGTCTAACTCTGTTTTGCCAGCTCATCCGCCTTGTTATGGACATCATCAATGGCGCCTTGCATGTAGAACGCGACCTCGGGAATATGATCCATCTCACCTTAAAAACAAAAAATGCTTTTTACAATTAATTTTTTAGATTGAATACCCCTGAGAATAGACTCAAATCCATTGATAGTCTGCTCGAGGGTCACGAACTTCCCCTTGTGTCCAGTGAATACTTCAGCTACTTGGAAGGGTTGAGAAAGATAGCGCTGGATCTTGCGAGCCCGAGACACGGTCAATTTGTCATCTTCGGACAATTCATCCATACCCAAAATGGCCTGTTAATAATTGAATTATAAGTTGGAAAAGATGCCGTAATAAATACAATGATATCCTGCAAAGACTTGTAGTCCTGGAGTATCTTTTGCACGCCACGGGCAACATCATAATGGCGTTGGCCAACGATGTTGGGGTCCATAATTCGCGATGTAGAGTCCAGTGGATCTACGGCCGGATAGATGCCCAGTTCGGCGATTCCTCGCGACAACACAGTGGTAGCGTCCAAGTGAGCAAAGGTTGTTGCCGGCGCCGGGTCAGTCAGATCATCGGCTGGCACATAAATGGCCTGCACTGAAGTGATGGACCCTTTCTTGGTGGTGGTAATTCGCTCTTGCATGCTGCCCATGTCAGTTGCCAGGGTTGGTTGATAACCCACAGCAGATGGGATACGGCCGAGCAAGGCCGACACTTCAGAACCAGCTTGCGTAAAACGGAAAATGTTGTCGATGAATAGCAGCACATCCTGTCCTTCCTTGTCACGGAAGTATTCGGCTACAGTCAAACCCGTAAGGCATACACGTGCTCGAGCACCTAAATTCGGCAATTTAAAATGAAAATTTAAAAAGCCCACACCTGGCGGTTCGTTCATTTGACCGTAAACAAGCGACACTTTCGAATTATTTCCTTTGAGATCGATCACGCCACCCTCAATCATTTCGTGATAGAGGTCATTGCCTTCGCGTGTACGCTCGCCGACACCAGCAAATACCGAAAAACCACCATGAGCCTTAGCAACATTGTTGATCAACTCCATGATAAGGACAGTTTTTCCCACACCAGCTCCACCAAATAATCCTAAAAATAAGATAAAATGTTTGCTCTAATTTTTATAAATTCAGTATATACCAATTTTTCCTCCTTTCGAATAAGGTGCCAAGAGATCCACAACCTTGATTCCAGTTACCAAGATTTCCTGTTCGACATTCATTTCCACAAATTCAGGCGCATCCGCATGGATTGGAGCATAGTGTTTGGCGCCAATTGGTCCACGCTCGTCAATTGGCTCGCCGATAACATTAATGATTCGACCGAGTGTCTCGGGACCAACAGGAATTTTGATGGGATCGCCTGTGTCAATAACTTCTTGTCCGCGAACCAATCCTTCAGTTCCATCCATAGCTATCGTTCGCACAACATTGTCACCTGTTTGAAAAAATATTATTATCACTCACGGTGGACTATCATATCATGGACACGGATAACCAAACATTTTGATGAGTTTAAATTTACTTTTCTAGGTTTTAATGCAAAACTAGCAGAATAATATTTAATATGTGATAAAAAAGAACTTTTGCCTAATGCGCCCATCGACCGTTGGGATTGGCCCGTTTATAATCAGCGTAGTAAAGCCAGAGAATTCCAACTTTTATTTTAGCTCCTCGATTTTATGACGCGAAAGCATAACACGTTAAAACATATTGTTGTCTGATTTCTTTTTCTCTGTTCATACTACTCGTCCTATAGCAGTTTATAATAAGGAATCCGATTCATAAAATCGAGGGTTCAAAGCAATTCAATCGGCGCCTAATTTTCATTTTACATAACAAGACAAATGTTTAATTGAATAATTCAATTCACAAAAAAACATTTTTATCACTTTGCTATTAACTAACCCAAATGCTGTGCAACCTCGAGAATAAGTCTCGGAGTACGGTTCTTAACTTCCAATGAGTTCAAAATCGGTGGAAGTCCCTCGTCAAATTGCACATCAACAACCGCACCAATAACCGCAACAACCTGGCCTTTAGAACCTTTCATTGTTGCTTTTGGGATATTGGTTGCTTGAGCAGTTGCTGCGACGGCAGCATGAAAAGGTGACGATGTGCTTATTGACGTTTTGGCAATCGTTTTTCCTAAATTAAATATTTTTAGCTTATTAATTTATATTATCCAAACCAAAAACAAGCTGTGGTGAAGATGTAACACAACGCAATTGGTTCGCCAATCGGAAAATTCGTCTCGATATCATTTCAAACGAATAATTTGCAGAATTTATTATTTAATCCTGAATTTTAGAATTAAAAAATATTCAACAAAAAAAATGAGTAATCCGGGAGTTTAGTTAAACCAAATCAAAACGAATTATTTTCCAAAAATACCCAAAAGCCAGTTTTCTATCAGGAATATTTTGGAAAAGATAGGCGATAGGGTTTCCGGCGAGCCGGAACAACGGTTTTCACAGCCGCAGTTTTCACAGCCGCGCTATAAAAAGGATCATAACTTTTTTTCAGGTAAACGTAGAGAAATGACTTTGGAGTCAAAAGATAGCCCTAAATGTCTGCTATAAGCTTGCAAGAACAACTTTTCGATTTGGCCAAGCAGAAAAGATGTTATGGCCAGACCATTGGCCAAAACCACGATTTTATGGCTTAACTTGGCCACAACTTTTTATCTTCTTGGCCAAATCGGTTAGTTGTTCTTGCAAGATTATAGCAGACATTTAGGGCTATCTTTTGACACCGAACTCATTTCTCTATGTTTTACCTGAAAAAAGTTATGATCATTTTTCTAGCGCGGCGGTGAAAACCGTGGCTGTGAAAACCGGTGCACCGCCGGCGAGCAGATCAGGAATCCGACTGGGGCAATATGGCATTTTTGCGAATCCAGCTTTTCCAGGGCTTTCTTAAATTTATCTGTACTTACAATGGATTTCCATAACCTCTTTTGGCAATCTATTCCAATATGAAACAATTCTTGTTTTGTTTTGTTAGTAAGACGCCTATTTTGAAGATAGGGTTTCCGGCGAGCTCTTACTTGTTAGTTTGAATGAAGTATCTTTGTACTACTGGGATGACCGATCAACCCTATAGTGGGAAAAAATCCAAGTTCTAATAAGACAGTGCAAAAAAGGAGCAAAGAAATCGATTATTATGCGTCTCTGACACGTTGCTATAGAACGGCAGACTAACGAAAGACCCAATCCCGCATTACCCGGTGTTTCATTGTTGGGTGTTTTGTAATTTTGGAATCAAATTTTCGTTTCAATAATTTTCACCGTGAATTTTTCAAGCGGATTCTAGGGTCGTTTAATCACCCCAGTAGTAGCCTAATATCAACTTTATTATTTATATATCATTTTATTATAAACCATAGCATGATCTCTAATATTTCTCCTATTAGCCTCCTGACTTGAGACCACTCCTAAGACTTCTGTCATTTGTAGGTTCGTTTCATAAAATTATTGGTTCGAAGCAATTCAATCGGCGCCCATTTTCATATTAATAAGCAATTTTCCTTTGAAAAAGTCTTGCTGGCTGATTGTGAGTTTTAAGATCAGCGCAAAAAAGCCAGAGAATTCAAATTTTATTTTAACTACTCGACTTTAAGACGTGAAAGCATTTTGCATTATCGTTGTCCGATTTCTTTTTTCATTCCTATCCTATAATAAATTTGAGAATAGTCTGTCTGTGTGTGTGTGTGTCCGTCCCATTTCGAAATCCCTCTCTTCCAACTGGCAGCGGGGGTAGAGACGCAGAGGAAGGAGTGGAGTCAGAGAAAGAGAAGTGAGAGAGTGTGCAGGGGAGAGAGTGTGGTGAGATAAAAGGGTGAGAGAATGTGGTGAGAGACAAGGGTGAGAGAAAAGGGTGAGAGAGTGTGGTGAGAGATAATGATGAAAGAGTGTGGTGAGAGAAAAGGGCGAGAGAGTATGGTGAGAGATAAGGGTGAGAGAGTGTGGTTAGAGAAAAGGGTTAGAGAGTGTGGTGAAAGGTAAGGGTGAGAGAATGTGGCGAGACAGAGAAAAGGGTTAGAGAGTATGGTGAAAGATAAGGGTGAAAGAATGTGGCGAGACAGAAGGGTGAAAATTAAGGGGGGAGGGAGAAGTGTAAAGGGGAGGCTTTATAAAAAATGGCTTTTGTTTTGTTTATGGGTTTCATCGGATAACAAAAATAACCAAGACTGTCCCCTACACTATCTCGCTTTTCTCTGACATCTTTTCCGTCTCTACCCATTTCCCACTCTCTCACAGTGACGGAACAGGAATGAGAGTAAGGTGAGAGAGAAGGGAATCAGAGTAAGGTGAGAGAGAAGAGAATGAGAGTAAGGTGAGTGAGAAGGGAATGAGAGTAAGATGAGAGAGAAGTGAATGAAAGTAAGGTGAGAGAGAAGGGAATGAGGGTAAAGTGAAAGAGTAGGGAATGAGAGTAAGGTGAGAGAGTAGGGATGAGAGAAGGGTGAGAAAAGAGGGAGTGAGATTAAGGTGAGAGAGAAGGGAATGAGAGTAAGGTGAGAGAGAAAGGTGAGAGAATTGAGAAGGGTAAAAGGCGAGAGAGTAGGGATGAGAGAAAGGTGAGTGAGAAGGAAATGAGAGTAAAAAGAGAAAGGTGAGAGAATTGAGAAGTTTAAATGGCGAAAGAGTAAGGATGAGAGAAAGGTGAGAAAAAAGGGAGTGAGAGAAAAGGTGAGAAAGAAGGTGAGTGATAGATTAGAGAGGTGAGTGAGAAAAGGAGTGGGAAGAAAAAGAACTAGCACAAATGAGCGCCGGAGGCGCGAGTTTGGGCTAGTACCGTAAAAATGGGAAAAAAATAGAGTTTACGTTCCGAAAATAAATTGGGCCAAATTATATACCATAGTGTAGAGCTAGACGAGCTGAGTACGAATATGTAATTATTTTTTGGCGCAAACCACTTTAAACCGGTTTTTGAACCCTTTCAAGTTCTTATCCAAAAATGCAAAACACTTGGATAAGGGTAAAGAAGTACCGGGAAAGTGTTAAGTACCGGGAAAGTGTCCTCGGGTAAAGAAGTACCGGGGCCGGTAGTCAATGAACCCTGGTCGCTGGTAAAAATCGCTTACCATAGGTTATTTTACCAGGGTTCCTTAGTCAATGAAGTTACCAGCGTTTTTACCAGGGAACCATAGGTTAAGTTACCAGACAGGTTAAAATTCAACCCCGTAGTCAATGAATTTAACCAGTGGTTATTTAACCATAGCTTTCCCTTACGAAAAGCAACCATGGCTTGAGCTCTGGTAACTGGCCAATTTTGCTTATAAAAAATCCAGGAAAAATCAGAAAAAAATTTTAAATGCTTTGAAAATTAATTTTGGCATAAAATAATACATTTTCTTTCTTTTTATATTAAATTTATATAGATTTATGATGAAATTTTTTTTTACAATTTTTTGATCCCAAGGAAAATTGACCCCAAAACTCAGCGAATTAATAAGCATCAATAAAAACTTGTTTATTGATTCGAATTCGGCAAATTTCATAGGGGAAAAGCTGGGATAAAGATAAAATTTAAAAGCTCTGGTAACTTCGTTTCCTACCTATGGTTACTTTTCCAGGGGAACCTCTGGTAGAAACGCTGGTAGGCTTACCAACTTCTTTGACTACGCTTACCTATGGTCATTGGTAGCTCTACCTATGGTTAAATAACCAATGGTTTCTTACCTTAGGTTGTGTTACCAGGGCTACACCTCACTAGAACCCAGTTCATTAGAACCCAAAGCCAAAAACATTCACTAGAACCCAGTTCACTAGAACCCAGTTCATTAGAACCCAACACTATAAAAGTTCATTAGAACCCAAAGCCAGATATGTTCATTAGAACCCAGTTCACCAGAACCCAGTTCATTAGAACCCAAAACCAAAAATGTTCATTAGAACCCAAAAATTTTTTTATAAAAATCACCTCATATTTCTCGGAATTTCCAAAAAAACACGTGAAAAACTGGGTACGTGAATTAGCACGTGTAAAAGCAAGTAGAACGCATCACGTACTTGCAGTTATACTTGTCTTCGCATCACGTACTTGCAGTTATACTTGTCTTCGCATCACGTACTTGCAGTTATACTTGTCTTCGCATCACGTACTTGCAGTTATACTTGTCATCGCATCACTACTTGTCATTGTCCATTGTTTTTTTTTTTGAAAATCCGAGGCCTGTGAAAATTTTTGGTAAATCCGAGGCCTGTGAAAATTTTTGGAAAATCCGAGGCCTGTGAAAATTTTTGGAAAATCCGAGGCCTGTGAAAATTTTTGGTAAATCCGAGGCCTGTGAAAATTTTTTGAAAATCCGAGGCCTGTGAAAAAATTACAATAAAATTACGGATTTTGAAAATTTGGGTTCTAATGAATATTTTTGACTTTGGGTTCTAATTAACATTTTCGGCTTTGATTCTAATGAACTGGGTTCTAGTGGGCTACAGGTTCCTAGATCCCAAGACCGAAGATCCCAAAGCTAAAAATGGACCGAAGATCCCAAAGCCAAAAACGGTCATTAGATCCCAGGACCGAAGATCCCAGGACCCAAGATCCCAAAGCCAAAAATGGATCGAAGATCCCAAAGCCAAAAATGGACCCAAATCCCAAAATTTTTTTTTGAAATTTTCGAAAACCCACAACGTAAAATTAGGGGAAAAATAAGAGGCAGGACTGTTCAATAGGTGAGTGCTGTATGATTTTTGATTTTTAAATGCAAAAGTTTTATTGTTGGGCTCGCCTTCGGCGAGCCCAATATTAAAAATTTTGCATTTAAAAATCTAAAAATCATCCAGCCCGCACCTATTGAACATGGCTTTTGGCCTAAGCCCCCCACGGCTGCCATTGATAGCCGGCTAACGATAGAAAAATTACTCTGGGAAAAATTATAAAAAAATTGTTTGGGATCTTGAGTCCATTTTTAGCTTGGGATCTTAGTTCCGTTTTTGGCTTTGGGATCTTCGGTACATTTTTGGCTTTTGGATCTTCAATCCTGGGATCTTCGGTCCTGGGATCTTAGGTCCGTTTTTGGTTTTGGGATCTTCGGTCCATTTTTAGCTTTTGGGATCTTCAGTCCTGGGATCTTCGGTCCTGGGATCTAGAGACCTGACCCCGTTCTAGTGAGCGTGGGTTCTATTGACCTGACCCCGTTACCAGGGTTCATTGACTACCGGCCCGGGAAAGTGTCCTTACCCGTCGACAAAATGCCAAAGGAACATAAAATCTTTAAACGCCAGATGAAAATAATTTTCATGATTTCGCTTTAAAATATAGATTTTTTAAATGGGTTGGGTATAGATTTTTTAAATGGGTTGAGAGATTCTTTATGGCAAAAGCTGTAAAATAAAAATTGGC
Organism: Rotylenchulus reniformis; assembly: GCA_001026735.1. Lineage (NCBI taxonomy): Eukaryota > Metazoa > Nematoda > Chromadorea > Rhabditida > Hoplolaimidae > Rotylenchulus > Rotylenchulus reniformis. Next base: position 12,273 of record LDKF01000929.1, read on the forward strand.
TGCCGGGAGAAATGCTTTTAACCCTCAATTTTATGAAGCGAATTCCTTATTGTAATCTGCTACAGAAAAAAGTAAATGAACAGAGAAAAAGAAATCAGACAACCATATGTATGTTTTAATGCAACAAGCTTTCGCGTCATAAAATCGAGGAGCTAAAATAAAAGTTGGAATTCTCTGGCTTTTCTACGCTGATTATACAGGTTTTGCCATAAAGAATCTTTCAATCCATTTAAAAAATCTATATTTTAAAGCGAAAGTATGAAAATTATTTTCATTTGGAATTTAAAGATTTTATGTTCCTTTGGCATTCTATCGACGGATAAGGACAATACGTCCAAATCAAGATGTCAAAAAATTTCGCTTCAAGATATAGATTTTTTTGAATCCTACTGTTTTCTGAAAGATTCTTTATGGCGATGAGTGTACATCCCTGCCGATTTCTCTGCCGAATAATCGCCCGTTCTTCTAGGGCCATTTCATTGCCCAGTTTTTTTTCGCGTAAATAAATTTTTCACAGGCCACTATTTCAAAATTTTCACATCAAAAATTGTAAAAAAATCAGAGACCTCGGATTTTCAAAAAATTTCAAAGGTCTGGGATTTTCAAAAATTTTCAAAGACCTCGGATTTTCAAAAAATTTCAGAGGCCTCGGATTTTCAAAAAATTTCTTGAAATCAAAAATTTTTTGAAATCTAAAAATTTATTGAAATCCTAAGCCTCTAGAAAATTTTTAAAAAAATCCAAGGCCTCTGATTTTTTTTACAATTTTTGGTATGTAAATTTTTGAAATATGTGGCCTGCGAAAAAATTAATTTGGGCGAAAAATTGGGCGATGAAACGACCCTAGAACAACGGGCGATGATTCAATAGGGATGGACAGTGTCGGCGATGAATCGTAAAGGATGTATTGACCCCCCCCCCCCCCCGTTATTTTGTTTGTTTACTATGCATCAAATAAAATTGAAAATTTAATGGTACTTTTCCAGTTTACCCCCTCCTGGAATTTTTGTATATTTTTTCCTGCTAAATTTAACAAATAATCTTACTGTTAAAAGTCATCAGGGGGGTTTTCACATGTGCTGAGTCCAAATCTGATAGATTTGTTATATGATTTCATAAAATCTAAGATTTTTCCATCTTTTCATTTTTATTCATATGTGGTGATGCTAAAAGATGAAGTAATGCAAAATCATTGGTTTGACGAAATCATACAACAAATCTGGCATCAGTTTCGAACTGCTTAAATACACGTTAAAACTAGAGATCGGCAAAATTTTAAAACCTGGCTCTGGGTTTCAAAAACATCTGGGTCTAGTTTTTTCTGGGCAAAAACCCCAGAAAAAACCCAGACCCAGAAAAACCCAGGTCAAAATGGGCCTGGGCCCAGGCCCTGGGTCTGGGTTTTTTCAAAAACTAATTTTTTCGGACTCTAGACCTAAAATTGAGTGAAAAAACTGATTATCCGATGTAAAGCTACGGTCACATTGCACCCGCAGTGCGGGACGGAAACCCGCTGCGGGATGCGGGCCCCGCATGAGTGGTCACATTGAGACGGAAAATTGCCCGCAGCGGGCCCCGCACTCCGTTGCGGGGATACGGAATCCGCACTAGTGGTCACATTGAGCCCGCATTGTGGGACGGGAATCCGTTGCGGGATGCGGGACCCGCATGAACGGTCACATTGGTGCGGGGAAAATATAGATGCTTCTATTTTATAAATTATTATAATATTATTGTAATCATAAGATCATTAAAGATATTAATAATAAAAATATAGGATTTTTAAAGGATAAAAATCATAGATTTTAATAATAAAAATATTGGAATTTTATTAATAATAATATATTTTTTAAATAAAAATATAGGATTTGTTATATAATAGTTTTAAGAGAAGCATTATTAGAAAATTTTATTTGGCACTTCTTTTTGCCATTCACATTTTTGCCATCAGCAATTTGATTTTTATTATGTTTTCTTATCAGTATAAGAATTCAATATCGCTTTTCTAATAATTCAAAACAAATTATTTGATTCGTTTTAGAGCCAATTTTAATTCACAAATTGTGAGCATAAACAATTTTTTAATCATATTGAATTATATTAATTACTATTAAAATAAGTACATTTATTCATTAAATTTTATTAATATTAATTTGTATTTTTAATAAAAATTTATTAAAAATAATTTCCCTACACCAAAAATAAGCATTCCCCGCAGTGCGGGCCCGCAAACTAGGACGAGCTCGTCGTGGAAAATTTCCCCGTTTGCGGGGCCCGCATGCGGGATTCCGCACCAATGTGACCACTCATACGGGCCCCGCATCCCGCAGCGGAATTACGCAACGGGAACCCGCAACAATGTGACCACTCATGCGGGGCCCGCATCCCGCAGCGGGTTTCCGTCCCGCATTGCGGGTGCAATGTGACCACAGTTGCGGGCAAATTTTGCGGATTCCGCATTCCGCAGCGGAAATCCGCATCAATGTGACCAAGGCTTAAACGAGCTGTTAGTCGTAATAATAAAATACCGAAGCAGATCATCTCACCCGGAGCTTCTGAAAAAATTGAAAAACTTGAAATTTCAAAACAATCAAAAATCTCTTTTTGAAAATTTAAAATAAAAAATTCAGAAAATTTCAAAAAAAAATTCTGAAAATCATTTTGAAAATTTCTTTACAACTTTTTCTTTATAAAAATGACAAAAAATTGTAGGAAGGATTTTTCCTGAAAAAATTGATCAAATTTTTTTATTACATTTTTATTTGGAAATTTTATTTATCATTTTTTCAAAATTTACAAAAACAAATCCTTACAAATTTTAACAGGGGCTTTAACAGGGAGACCTGTTGATTTTTTTGGTCTTGGAATTGAATCGGGGATATTCCCCATCCCCCTCTTGGTTATGCCCCTGCTCCGGGAATGGGACAGTTCGACGCGGGCCAATTCGACGCGAGCGGCACTAAACTGGTCATAACTTTTTTCACAAACAACTTTGAGAACTATTCTTGGTATGAATAGATAGCCCTGAATGTCTGCTACAAAATTGCAAAAGAGAGCATCCGAATTGGCCAAGTGGCAAAAAAGTTATGGCCAGATCTTTGGCCACACCTCGAAATTTTCCGACCTATGGCCAAAGATCTGGCCATAACTTTTTTCCCGCTTGGCCAATTCGGATCCTCTCTTTTGCTATTTTGTAGCAGACATTCAGGGCTATCTATTCATACCAAGAATAGTTCTCAAAGTTGTTTGTGAAAAAAGTTATGGCCAGTTTAGTGCCGCTCGCGTCGAATTGGCCCGCGTCGAAATGACCCCAACTCCCTGCTCCAAGTCAAAGAATTTGTGATTTTTTTGTTGAAAATTCCGAGGAAAATAGAACCGAGACTAAATTCTCAAGTCACAAGTCACTATGTAATGATAACCCACAAAATAATCCACATTCAACTTTTTTTCTATTTTTAGAATTTGTTATTTTTCAATAAAAATTTTTCCCAAAATTTTGGAGGTTAAAATCGGAAAACAAACCCAAAAATTGCCCAGAAAAATACAGGTACAGAGTACAGACGACTTACATTACAGAAGATAGGTATAAAGGATTTTTTTACCGATCTCTAATGGGCACCCATAAAGTCTGGGCCCAAAATTGAAATTTTTGCTGAACCATAAAAGTGGAACCCGAGAAGTACTCAATTTTGTCTCAAAAATTATCAAAATTTTCAAATTATGGAGAATTCTTACTGATTTTTAATCAGTGTCGGCTGTCGGCGGCCCCCACATGGGGGGTTTTCGGCGGCCCACATAGGGGCCGCTGGAAAATTTTTTTGGGGTTTAACGTGATTTATCAAGAAATTTGGTCATTTTCTTATAAGAAAAAAAAACCAGGCCCTAAAGACCTGGGTCTGGTTCAGGGTTCTGGGCTTCAGAAAAACCTGGGTCTGGGTTTTCTGGGCAAAAAACCCCAGACCCAGAAAAACTCAGAAAAAACCCAGACTGGGCCCAGACCCAGGCTGATCTCTAGTTAAAACCCCAGGATGATTTCTAATAGTACTGGTACTAAGATTGCTTGATAAATTTAGCAAGAAAAATAAATTTAAAAACTCCGGGGGGGGGGTAAACTGGAAAAGTACCAATTTAATCAACCGAAATTTAAATTATACTTGATTAATCGGATCGGAAGGATATGTATTTGCGCGCGTTTACATTTTCCGATTTAATAAATATTTTTCTGACAAATTTAGTTTTGCAATAAATAAAAATGTCCAAGCGAGGTCGTGGAGGAGCATCTGGTGCCAAATTTCGTGTTTCTTTGGGTCTGCCTGTTGGTGCAGTAAGTTTTCCTTGGTTTATTTGCAGAATTGGTGAGTTGTTACATCAAGGTGATGAATTGTGCCGATAATACTGGGGCCAAGAATCTGTTCGTAATAGCTGTCTACGGCATCAGAGGCCGATTGAATCGATTGCCAAGTGCCGCCGTTGGTGACATGTTCGTTTGCTCCGTCAAAAAGGGCAAACCAGAGTTGCGCAAGAAAGGTCTTTCTTTCTCATTTAAAACTTTGGCATTTCTCTTTATTTACACAATATTTTCAGTTCTTCAAGCTGTTGTGGTCCGTCAACGAAAACAATATCGTCGCAAGGATGGCACTTTTATCTATTTTGAGGACAATGCGGGTGTCATTGTCAACAACAAGGGTGAGATGAAGGGATCTGCCATCACTGGACCCGTAGCCAAGGAGTGTGCCGACCTCTGGCCGAGAATTGCATCGAATGCCAGCTCGATTGCATAGAAAAATTGTCTAATTGTTGATGGATTAAAAATTGTTGTTATGTCTTTATAAAATCGAACTCGGAAATTGTTTAAAAATAAATCAATTACTTTTGTCATTTATTACAATCTTAAAATATTAAAAGAAATGAGTTTGCCTGTGTGGAATTAACATGGACATTTATAGACACTTAGGCATCGTCTTCGCAGGTCAGTTGTTTGTTTTTCGAGGTGTCTATGTGTATAATGTTCAGTTTTGTTGTTGTGGTTGTTTCATGCGCAATATCTCTTCCATTTGTTTGAGAATGCTCACTTCTTTTCACATTTATCTGATTCCGAAAGGGAGATGACATATCGCACAGAAATGGTGAATTGCAAAAATCAAGAAATATTTGTATCATACATTAACAGGGGGGTCTCGATCGCAAATCGCAGGGG
>LDKF01000929.1:27782-41897 GCA_001026735.1 Rotylenchulus reniformis
CCGTTAACGGAAATGTACCTAATGTTCTTTTCCTTCTATTTTCACAAAAAATTTAAAAAAATTTTTTTTTAAAATTATTTTTGATGATTATATTTTATTTCCTTAACCCGGGTTTGGAGGTTCCTTAACCCGGGTTTGCTTAACCCGAAGATGATGGTAAAGCCCCTGGCAGAAAAAATGGGCAAATTTTTTATAGTGGTCCTTATCGGGACTGCCCGATTGTTTTTATTATTCCTTCACTTTTACTATATTTGTAACAAATAGAAATAAGAAATCAGGCTCTCATTTTCTGATATTTTGTTAATTTACCTGCAACTTTATCTTTTTGCCCGAAACTGTGATGGTCCGAATCTTGAAATCCACTCCGATCGTAGTGATATAATTGGCTGAAACCAGGGAAAATGTCATTATTTCATCAAGAATTTGTCAAAATATTACTTGAAAATGTATTGTCCGAGAATCTGAGGAGTAAACTGCTTTTGCCCACACCGCTGTCACCAATTATGAGCAACTCAAAAATTAATCAATGTGGAGACGGCAGGGACATTTCAGTCTTGCCAGTTCAGTCCCCAAATTTTTCGTATTTTTCAAAAAAAATATATTGCAAAATTATATATAAAAATAATAAAATGAGCGCAAAAACGCCATTGAATCCAAATTTTTTGTAGCTCCTCGATTTTTTGACGCGGAGGCATGTTGTGTTAAAACATATTGTGTGTTAAAACATATTGTAGTCTGACTTTTTTCTCTCTGTCCATTCACTTTTCCCATAACAGATGATAATAAGAAATTCGCTTCGAAAAATCGAGGATTCAAAGCAATTCAATCAGCGCCCTATTTTTATCGTATATATGCATCGAATGGCAAAAAACAAATACTGGGCCAGAATGAAGACACAGAAAAAACGTTTTTCGGAGGGGACTTTCATCAAAAGGGTAGCCTTGCGGAGATTCAAACCTCCTCGTGAACTTTTTTATTGAGGAAAATGTTTTTTTGTAGAATCGAACTTTTTTGATGCTAAAGGATCAAAAAATTTCATTTCCCCAAGCCCAAATGCTGTCTTGACTGAAATGGCGGGACTGAAGTGTCCTATTTCATATATATATGTAAATATGTAGGCTCACATTACCTTGAACAAATGATCATAATCACGTGCCGATATATTAGTTGGATGTCTCATTGTTTACAATTTCGATAAAAAGCTTAAAATTAATAGGTAATTCAATATTTTAACGGTGTCGGGACAACTGGACTACGGACAGCTGGTCTATGGACAACTGGACTACGGACAACTGGTCTACGGACAACTGGACTACAAGGACAACTGGACTACGGACAACTGGTCTACGCATTATTGTTCAATTTTTTGCGTTAGCTATCATCCCTTAAGCCTTTATTTAATTCAAAAATGAATTAAATGAATATAATAAATAATAATAATTAAAAAATGAACATATTTTAATAAGCATAAAAGGGCGTAAATATAAAAATAAATTATTCCTTATTTTCAATTCATATTATCATTTAAAGAATTTGATTTCTAAATAGTTTAATTTTACTTTCAAAAAGGGACCATTTATTTTGTTGCAAAAAGTTAGTAAAAAAACCCTGTACTTATGCAATTCATTTGAGGTCTAACAAAAGTTGTANTTCAATTTTTTGCGTTAGCTATCATCCCTTAAGCCTTTATTTAATTCAAAAATGAATTAAATGAATATAATAAATAATAATAATTAAAAAATGAACATATTTTAATAAGCATAAAAGGGCGTAAATATAAAAATAAATTATTCCTTATTTTCAATTCATATTATCATTTAAAGAATTTGATTTCTAAATAGTTTAATTTTACTTTCAAAAAGGGACCATTTATTTTGTTGCAAAAAGTTAGTAAAAAAACCCTGTACTTATGCAATTCATTTGAGGTCTAACAAAAGTTGTAAATAGAAATCGTAATCGATTTGCTTTTCGACAAATGTGATCTTTACTTTTTTATATATAAACTTTTTTTTATTTTTCATTTTTGGTGCCTTCAGGGGTGATAGCTAACGCAAAAATTGAAAAATAAGTGCGTAGACCAGCTGTCCGTAGTCCAGTTGTCCATAGACCAGTTGTCCGTAGTCCAGTTGTCACTACGCCATTTTAACTAGGGTGCCAGGGAAGAAAATCGGTTTGAAACTTCTGATCATCTCATCGATCGAAAACCATAGATGTGCAAGGGGGCGGGCGGGGGTCAACAAAATTGATCTCGCTTTGGCGACCAAGCAATAGTTCATAGGCAAAAAGTGTTCAATTTTTTATAAATTGCTTAAATGGTTGACAATTGACAAATACATAAAACAAAAAATTTTAATGATTATTTTTGGCGAATTTTTGGTCGATCGTATCGAAAATGGCCTCTGTTTTTTTTGGTTCTGAAATTTTTTTTTCTAAATGCTTCAATTTTTAGATTCCGCGCTTCATTCGGGGGTTTTCGAGGGTGCTTAACACGATGGCAGATTCAGTTTTCCAAAATTGAACATTTTTAGAGCGAAATAGAAGAGTCATTTAACATTTCAAAAGTTTTCGGACAGATTTTTAGCAAAAAATGCCAAATTAAGAAAAAAACTTTTTTAGATATGATAAATTAAATTGTTTTCAGTTTTTGCCATTAAGCCAAAAAATTATGTCCGAATTCATCATAAATTTTACTGATTAATACGAATATGTCAAAAACCACGTAAAAATAAACACCCTATAAAATCGATAAATCAATTAGTATCGAGCAATATGTAAATACAAAATATATTAATATAATGTGTATTATTTTTTGTAGAGATCGGCAAAATTTTAAAACCTGGGTCTGGGTTTCAAAAACATCTGGGTCTGGTTTTTTCTGGGAAAAAAACCCAGAAAAAACCCAGACCCAAAAAAACCCAGGTAAAAATTGGCCTGGGCCCAGTCTGGGTTCTGGGTTTTTTCATTATGTGTGATTTTGAAAATTCAATTCATAAAAATGGGAAAAAATAGTTTAAAATATTAAGGTAAAATAAATGAATTATAATATATTACAAAGTTGGAGTAAAAAATTTCAATTTTACCAAAAAAAATTTGTATTTTTTTAAATCTTTAAAATCGGCAATTTTGAAAAACCCAGACCCAGAACCCAGAAAAACCCAGGTCTGAACGCCTGGGTCTGGGTTTTTTGGGTTTAGAAAAACCTGGGTCTGGTTTTTTCTGGGCAAAAACCCAGAAAAAAACCAGACCCAGAAAAATCCAGACAAGCCCAGACCCAGGCCGATCTCTAATTTTTTGTATTTGTTAAAAATAAACATTTGTTCGTGCATTAGAAAATAAGGTATTTGCGCGTTCCGTAAATTTGTAAATGGCGGCGCGTTTCGTAAATTTGCCAAATGCTTTGAATTTGGCGCGAAACAGAACGCCAACAAAAAACAAGCACAAATATTTACTTACTGTAACTGCTTGCTATTGCTAATAATTTCAGAATTACTTTTCAGATATTTTTAATAAAATATTTAAAAAAATATTTATTTAACTCATTGTCATTACACATGAAATTTTCTGATTTTTTTAATTCATTAACCAATCCATTAATTTATCAGATGATATGGCCTTGAATATTCCACTTTAATCATCAATTTTATCAATCCCTCCTCCTGCCCTGAATGTCTCCCTCGAAAATTTTTTCGAACATTAAGGATTTATTTTTGCTCACAAATTCTCAAAATAATCCAGTTATTTCAGATTAATCTTCAAGATTATTCATAGTACGATGGTCTATAGCAGATGAAATTTTAAAGCAGACGATGATGCGACTATAAAAGGTTGTTCTTTTTTACTTTCACTTTACCCNGATGATGAGCAAAAAAAAAACGAATTTCGGCGGCTGTTAGAGTAGCCGGAGAAAATTTAGCGATTTTAGGTCTTTTTCTTTTATGAAGGCATGTTTATGGAGAAATTCCAGTATTATATTAATTGGGGCTGACGGTCCCGATAAAGGCCGCCGGAGAAAAATTTCTATTTTATTTTTAGGCAATTTTTAAAGAAAACATTTTAAATGTTTTTTTTCAGGCCAGATTATGCAAAAAAATTTTTGGAAGGGGATCGGCAAAGGTAAAGAATTGCGGTCCCGTGAAAAAAATCATTAATTTGGTCTGTCAATAAACTGGGCTGAAAATTCGCACCCTAGTGTTTTTTGAGGTGCTGATTACGAATCTGAGCCCAGATTTTATCAATGATGAATCAAATCTATGATTTTTCATCAAGTAGTAATTTTTCGAAATTTGACCTTTTTGTCATTGAAATATGCTGCTCCTTTTTACGAAGTTAACAGTGAAATATGTTTGTTTTTACATTTTTTAAATATAAAATAATATTTTTAAATTTTTATTTTGATGATTTATCCACAAAAATAGTTGGAATATTGAATTTCAAGGATTTTACAAAAAATCAAGACTTGATGAAAAATCATAGATTTGATTCATCATGGACAAAATTGGAGCTCAGATTCGTAATCAGCACCCTAAAAAACCCTAGGATGCAAATTTTTAGCCCTATTTATTCATTTTTTCCACGGGACCGCAATTCTTTACCATTGCCGGAAATTTCCCTCCAGCGGGTCAACTGCGTAGCCACAGGGGGCTGCAGCCCTCGGAAATGCCAAGTCGAAAAAAATCATATTCTAAAATAGATGTGAATCTTTTTTAAAGTTCAAAAATTTAAATAATGGGATGGAGATGAGTGGTGGGTGTTAGCTCTTTGGAATTGCTGCAACTCGTGTTCTTCGGCCTGCACCTGCTATTGTTTTCGTTGGCATCACAGGAATGCTCTAGCTGGCGGAAGATGATATTTTGAACTTTTTTATGCATTACATTTATCCCATTTACTTTTGTTTTACTCATTACTTTTCTCTGATTTAACCCAAATAGCCCTTTTTAGGGCTGCAAATTTACAAATGGACGATGGTGACTTCTGATTGTTTATTTATGATTTATTGAATTTTCCACTCTAAATTTTTTTTTGGATAAAAAAAACAATTTTCCATGTTTTCGCACTTTTTAATGCCATAAATTTTCTTTAATTTATTTTTTGGTTATATTCGCGTGGTTGGACGTAAAAATCGCGTAGAAAAGCCAGAGAATTCCAATTTTTATTTTACTCCCTCAATTTTATGACGCGAAAGCATATTGTGTTAAAACATATTGTTGTCTGATTTCTTTTTCTTTGCTCACTCGCCTTTTCTGTAGCAGTTTAAAATAAAGTATTCGCTTAATAAAATTGAGGATTCAAAGCGTTCTCCCGGCGCCCTATTTTTATTTTAATGTCATAATTGGATCCGCGATTATTAAACTAATTTTTTTGGCGTTCTGTTTCGCGCCAAATTCAAAGCATTTGGCAAATTTACGGAACGCGCCGCCATTCACAAATTTACGGAACGCGCTATCACCGAAAATAATAATGCTTTAATACCAAATTAAAGATAAACAAAAAAAACATGATGGATAAATAGTCATTTTTAATTTGGCATTCTGCCAGGTTGCACTCTGATCCGCCGTGTCCAAATTTCATCGACTCAGCCAAAAAGCCAAATTTCGTCGACTCAATCAAAAAGCCAAACTTCGTCGACTAGTGAATTTTCAAATTCAAAATTTTTTTGGCAACGATTTTTAATCCAATGGAAAAATGATACCCAGTACAGACAGGGTGCTCCTCTATAAATATCTCTCTCGCTCCTCTATAAATATTTTGTAAAATGAAAAATGAAATCATATTCGGTGATTTTCACTTAGATTACATTCAATAGTTTTTTGTTGAAATTAATTTTTAAATATATTTATCAAAAAAAAAATTTGGCTTTGGTAATAAGTTCTTGAACTTTATCACCCTATATAAACTACTAGATTTTTTTGACGGTCTCCCTATGGAATTACCTACATAAGTACCATTCTCAACAATATTTATATTTTTTTTCTCGCTTATAAATGTACATCGAATAAAACAAAGATATAAAAATTAAATTATTAAAAAAACGTTTTAAAAATAGTGGCAAAAAAGTGTTAAAGGCCTTTTTTCTCCGGACCCCAGATATTGCCATTATATTAGAGGCTACCATTATAATAGAGGTTACCATTATATTTTTCAACCTCATCCAAAAGTTACCATTATAATAGAGGTTACCATTCTATTAGAGGTTACCATTATAATCGAGGTAATACGGTACTTGTCCCAAATTGGTGAAATTGATCATTTATGGTGAGAAATTTTATATTTGAACTAAAATTATAAAGCTAAATTGATTTATTACAAATTTAAAAGCGTTTTTTTAATGTCCTGATTTTTGACCATGAAATCTGATTTTTTGAGCCAAATGTTCTGATTTTGAAAATTTTCAGATCCGATCCCTGATATTGATTGCAAAAATACCTTACTCTTCAAAAGAACGATCACTAGAAATGATGAATACAAAATTTTCCCACCTTTAGCAACCAACTAAATAAGACATAATTCATTTTTTGTAAGCGTTCCCAGATTATACTCTGGGCTTCCTAACAATATCAGAAAATCTACCCCAGAGTTGTTCGCTAAGCTTCTAGACTTGAGCAATCTGTCTCCATACCTCACAAGACCTACCCCTGGACAGGGCTGTGCACGGGCCTGCTCCAGGGCGGCCCGGCCCGGACCTCAACAAAAAAAAGCCCGGCCCGGCCCGTTGACTACCAGGCCCGGCCCGGATAGGCCCGGAAAAATTTTTGACCAAATTTTTCCAAATTCTTAAAATTTTTCCAAAAAATTTTTGGCAGATTTTTTTTTACCTTTTTTAAAAATCATATTTTTAACAAAAAAACATAAAAATTACAAGAATTACGAATTCGAATAATATATTTTATCCATTCTAACATCATTAAAAAATTTTAATCACTGAACAATTTTCAAAAATTTTTAACTGAATTTTAATTTTATAATTTTTCATGTGCTAATAAAAATAGGTAATGTTTTCCCCCCAATTTTGCCAAAAACTTTCCACAAAAAATCCTTATTAAGTTTGAGTTTCTATAAAAAATGAAAAAAAATCATTTCCTATGAGTGTCCGATAAAACTGAAAAATTTTCATTTTTTTTATTAATTAAATTTTAAAAATAATTTATTAATAAAAATTTTTAAAATATTTTTTAAATTTCATTTCATTTTTTATTAAAAATTTCAACATTTTGAGGCTGCGATCTAAAAAGTTTTCCCCTACCGGGCCTGTCCGGCCCGGGCCCTGAGAAACCTAGGCCCGGCCCGGCCCGTGCACACCCCTGCCCCCGGATCATGATCTGACACATTATCGCATTGTTTGTTTTATTCATTTCATTATTTGCTTCGTTTTGTTCGTGCATTTCCGGACGTCCACATTTGGTTATGGCAGATAAATCAATCAATAAAATTAACATGTCCCCAAATAACGTTGTGTGAAAAGCAGCTAATTATCTCATACAGCTAATTAGAAGTTAAAGAACTTCTAATTAGCTGTATGAGATAAAATCGGCGCAAAAGTTCCATTGGATTGGACATTTATTTTTTGCCCTGACTTTATGAAGGGGAAGTTTTCCTTTATGAACTTTCTCTCTGCACCTATGGCGCTACCACGTTTCGTCAAACCAGTTAAAAACCCACGTTTCGTCAAAGCCATATTTCGTCAAACCAGCCAAAAAGTCACGTTTCGTCAAAAAATTCAAAAAACACCATGTAGAAGCCGCAAAATGGAATGTATAGTAGAACCCCCAAGCTGGTATGTAGAATAGACCCCAAAATATGGTCTGGATACAAGAGAGAAAGAATACCAATAAGAAATATTATCACACGTGACGAGAATCTTATATCCATCATTTATTTATTTATTTGAGCAAACCACTGGCATCATTTGATACTCTCATGTGGTGCGAATAATACAATGTAAATGCAAATATGGATATAAGTTCGATAAATGAATAGGTAGTCAACAAACGCAAAGTCATCGGGGCAAAATAACAAACAGACAAAAAATAGATTGCGACCTCACTTAGGACTTAATTTGTTTCGAGGAAATTCTTGAAATTTTCCTGGGTGGGGATATTCATGGCTTCTTTTGGCAATTTATTCCAGTGATTGATAATTCGATGAAAGAAATTGTTTTGTGATTTTTTACTATGTTTTTTGACTTTTAGAAGGAGCGGTCTTCGGGTAGATCTATCGGAGAAGTTGAAAAATTTAGAGGAGTTTAGGTGAGTAAACCCCCGGATAATTTTAAGAGCAGTGGTTAAATCCATAATTCCCCTTCTATCAGTAAGTTTTTGGAGTTCACAAACTGTGAGTCGTTCTTCATATGATCTAGGAGTTAGACCACATTTTTTGAGAGCAATTCTGGTAAAAATTTCTGGATTCTTTCAACCTTGTTTATTAAAATTTGTTTTGATGGATTCCAGATTTCAGTGGCATACTCTAATTGTGGCCTAACATACACCTTATAAAGGAATATTAGGGTATTGAGATCACGTGTTTTTGAAACTCTAAGTATTTGGTGCATTTTAAAGTATGCATTTTTGACGATATTATTAATATGTTCATTGAATTCCAGTTTGGAGTCTATCAGGATGCCAAGATCCCGTACACATTCTGTTTTAGATATTTTCACTCCGAAAAGTTCATAATCTGCTTTTGAATTATTCTTACCTAAATACAAACTATAGCACTTTTCTGTGGAGATTTTCAAACCATTTGACTTTGACCGGGGTTGAAGCGTTCCGTAAAACATGCCGTTTATTCGCGTTTTGTAAAATATGCCGTTAATTTGAATTCCCGCCATTTTGGCTTTTTGAATAGATATATAAAAAGACAGAAAATTGAACAATTGCTAGTGCTTGCAGCCTTGCATCGCACCGATGTGGTTGGAGTCACGAGTCACCTTTCAGAAACCAAAAGAATATTCAACAAACAACTAGCAATCATTTTGCATGATAATGATTTATTGATCTGATACCTAGCGGAATTTTTTCTGAAAATAAATTTTTCATTTTAAAATGAATTAGGAGTTGAATAATTCCTGAATATTTTCTCATATACCCCGATTTGCAACCATCATAATAAAAATCCGAAAAAAAATTTTTAGGCAGTCTAATACCACCACAAAAAATTTTCTTGATCCGAAAAAACAACCCCTAAGAATTACATATAAATAAAATCAACTCGTTGCTCCCCTTATCGCTATCTGAAAGACGATCAATGTTTCATATCCACAAGGATTAGCAATTAAAACAACAACATTTGGAAAAAAGTGGCAAAAAACTCAAACATATTACTATTATATTACCTTAATATGAATCAGAATAATTTTCTAAAATAAAATCATGAAAAATTTGGGCAAGACTATTTAATCTTTCAGATAGTCCTTATCACTTTCTGTAATAGTACTTTATTACTTTCTTTTTTTCTATCTTTCAGGCTTCCAGCATTACCAATAATGGGAATTGGAACATAGCGAAAGCGAATGAATATTTTTCTACCCACGGCTTTCGCACGCATGGGATTGGCGGTGATTCCGAACAAGCCAAATGCGCAACTGTGAGCAGTAGCTTTTCAGGGTTATTGTTCAAAATTTTCTCAAATATCGTCAAAATTTATAAGGGCCATGGGGAGGTTCACGGACCCACCGAATCATCAAGGCCAAGGGTGTAGACAGAGGAGGGCTCTGCCCCCTCCCCCCCGAATTGTGAAGTCCGATAAATTTTCAGAGTCCCCTTTTGATTTCATCCAAATTTTCAAAAAATTTACCGGCATCCTTTCTATTCTATCTAAAAATTATCAACTGACGCTTTTTGAAATCGGTCATTGTTTGGATTTGGCATTCCCCCTTTCTGCCCCATGGTTACGTCCCTCTGGCTACAGCGGTACAGTCCCCCACCCCATTTTCTTAATCAGCTCCTCTCCTTTGGAAGGACAAAGACAAAACCAAAATTTTCTTAATTTGGATGAATCAACTCCCCATGGAAAATCCTGGCCTCGCCATTGGGCAGCCTCTGTCGGAAAATTGATCACAAAGATTTTTTTCTAAGCAAAATTTATTTTTTCTAAAAGCCTAAAACCCCGAAACTCTCTCATGCCCTGTTTGGCCGCCTATTTCGTTTTTGGTTGCTTGTCGTCAATGGCCCACCCCTCCCCCACATGGGTCGCCCCTCCCCCGAAAATTTTATCTGCTTTTTGTCTAATAGAAGAATACTATAGGACACAACGCACGACAGCCTAATTTTATTAATATATTTTAGATGAACCAATCAATGGAGGGCACTACCTGAAAAGCGGCCACTTTTGAAAACCAAGCAAAAGGGTCCCCCCTTTTAGGCAAAAATGAAAAAATTTTTTTTTGTTTTTTTGCAACTCTTTTGCTCAAAAATAGTTAAAAAAGTAAAAAAAAATGAAAAAAAATTTTTTTTGGTTTTCAAATGAACAGGGTCCCCCCTGTTAAATTTTGGGTTTTCAAAAGTGGCCGCTTTTCAGGTAGTGCCCAATGGAGTGGAGATGGCTGCGAACTTTGAAAAGGGACGAATGCAGCAGGAGAGAAGAAACTGTTTAAATGCATTTTTAATGAATAATAATGATTTCATCTTTATTCATGTCATACTTTTTCATCATTTCTTAATATTATATCTACCCCAAACTGCCCTCCTTAGGGCATTAAATTTACAAATAGACGGTGGTCAATCATCAAATCATTTTTTTGTTACACACTCAATTTCATTTAATATTGAATATTTATTATAGCCAAAGAAGTTAAGTACAAATGGGAGGGGGGGGGAGGTACAGGGTGCGCCAAAAAAAATGCGCCGCTATTTCTTTTTCTCTAGTTTTTTTCATTGCTGAGCAATTCTTTTCTAATTTTTTTTAAATTGTAGCCCATTCAATACTCTATAAAATCTATTCTTTGAATTTCGGAAATAACATTATCCAAGTAGGGAAAATGAGCCTCCAAAATATCAACCCTACTTGGCTTCTCTAGGATGACTGTTTACCAAACTATCAAAAAATTCCAGTAAAATATTTTCAAAGGAAAAAATTAAATTTTTATGCATAAGTTGAATGGTACACTAGTGACTTTCAAAAAGAGCTAGAGATCAAGGTCTCTCAATACCCAATGGATTCAGCAGAGGCTCAAGAAGCCAGTATACCACAATCTCTCTAGACCGGGATGAAAAGGAAATCAATCTGACTAATGACCAAAAATGAGCTATATATCGGGCTCTATAGACCCTAAAAAAATCAGCTTAGTTTGCGAATCAAATAAAGAATTTCGGACCCAAAGATATCGATTGCGCCTCTAGCGGCACGCAGGTACCCCCCATCCTTCTCCCAGTCGAAAATTTTTCACAATCGAAGCCTATCCATAATCATCAAAATGACATAGTAGGGGCAGAAAAAACTGCTCTTTCTGTTCGTATTGTCAGTCATTTCAATAAGGTCCTATAAATTATGGTTTGGGCCGGAATTTCACAATGGGCAGAAAAACGCTAATTTTTGGGTACCTAGGGGTCAANTCTGCCCGGGTTCATATCATCTCAAGAATGGCCCCCATATTCTCCCGATCTGAACCCGATGGATTATTCCATCTGGGCTATTTTGGAGGCCAGGGCATGTGCTACTCCACATAAAAATTTGGAGTCGCTCAAGCAAGCCCTTCATAGAGAATGGGACAAAATTTCGGCCCAAGAGTTGCGTGCCATCGTAGAAAATTTTTCCACAAGACTTCGCCTATGTATCCGAGCTAAGGGTGGACATTTTGAATCTTAATAATTGTAATTTTTCCCCATTTTGTTGCGCATATTTTGCATATTTATGATTGTAATTTTTTCATTTAATAAAAAAGTTATTTACAATTTACCGCGGCGCATTTTTTTTGGCGCACCCTGTATTTGGGTCGGTAGAATTGACCATAGAGGATGGGTTGCCGAATGACGGACCTCACAGTGAACGGAGAGCTATGTATAGAAGCCAATCAACATGAACTCCTGATCTTGAGTCACTACAGTGAGGGTAGGTGCTGAGCCCCCAGAGAAACGCGGAAGGGAAGGATTGACCATGGAAGAAATCCCCGGCGCCTGGGGATTATGGTGTTGAACCCATGGTAGAACCCTTCCCCAAGCTTGGACAAATAGAATGGTCATGGCTTTATTCCTCTCAGGCAATCTCTATAGGTGGATACATCAGAACGGTTGTCCCATCATCAGCTCCCGATCGACTCTCACTCCCGACTGACTGACTCTCGACTGACTGATCCCCGGGGAAGGAAAAGCACAGATGAACAAAAGGGGCGGGGCAAAGACAAAGAGGCGGGGAAAATGAAATGGGGACGATGATCAAAGTACGGGATGGGAAGAGAGTTGTCCAATGGCTCCAAAGAATGAATTTTGGGGTGCCGCCGGAGAAACCCTCACAACTCCCCCCTTCACCAGGATCGTCCCCGATCCTCCAGATAAAGATGAGGGTGAAAGAAAACCAAAAGAGAAGGAGAGCACCCCGAAATGAGTAAGACCGCCCGTTGGCATGAACACACCCCTGCAGCACTCCGTTCGTTGTCTAACGCCGGCAAACCCCTTCACAGCCACCTTCCGCACCATCCTGCTGCGATCAACTGCAGTCGCATCCTCGATCAGAAGTTGTCCGAAATAGTCTTGGAAGCTAGAACCTGCAGCCGACTGATACAGCCCCACCGGCACGTTGTTGGGCATTCTGGCCATCCCTTGCAGCTGCCGTGGAGGGAGCGCCCTGATCGGGGAACCTGAGCCCCAGCTCCGCAGAGGGGTACTGAACAGGCGTGGTTGATCGACCCGGGGCCCACGGTTGACATCAGCGCACGAAGAGATTGGACGGCACGAAGTGTAGTTGTCGTCGCAGCGACAATGCTAACACAGCACACCGAACTGGCAGAATCCACAGTGCCCTTCTGTTGCCTTACTGCTGCTTGCCTCGTTGTCGACCGCCAACAAAGTCGCCAGGGGGTGCCACACTTCCCAAGCAGGCCAAACCCACTCGGTGAGACAAATGAGGATGAGTGAGAGGGGAGAAAATAATGGAGTAAAGGATGGACCCCAGATCCAGAGAAAGCCATGATGGTTCCCCAGGCGGCAAAAAGAGGGGGAGGGAAAGTTGGGGAATGAAATTTGGAGCCACCGGCAACCTCTCCCCCCATACCACGGGAAGGTCCCCTTCCCCAGGATGAACTCGCACTCTCGCTCTCCGCTGCAGGACATCCTTCCTTCCTTCCTTCAGAACGGTGCACCGCGGCCGAAATAAAATAAAAAAATCGAAGCCTATCCATAATCATCAAAATGACATAGTAGGGGCAGAAAAAACTGCTCATTCTGTTCGTATTGTCAGTCATTTCAATAAGGTCCTATAAATTATGGTTTGGGCCGGAATTTCACAATGGGCAGAAAAACGCTAATTTTTGGGTACCTAGGGGTCAAAATCAACAAAATTTCTCAGATAGGGGAAAATCTCCGGGGCATTTTGAAACCTTGTTCTATGGACTACTTTTTGGCAGAAAGAGAGAATTTTCCAACAGGACTCTGCACCAGCCAATAAAGCTCACAAAATCCAGACCTGGTGCCGGGACCATCTGCCCGGGTTCATATCATCTCAAGAATGGCCCCCATATTCTCCCGATCTGAACCCGATGGATTATTCCATCTGGGCTATTTTGGAGGCCAGGGCATGTGCTACTCCACATAAAAATTTGGAGTCGCTCAAGCAAGCCCTTCATAGAGAATGGGACAAAATTTCGGCCCAAGAGTTGCGTGCCATCGTAGAAAATTTTTCCACAAGACTTCGCCTATGTATCCGAGCTAAGGGTGGACATTTTGAATCTTAATAATTGTAATTTTTCCCCATTTTGTTGCGCATATTTTGCATATTTATGATTGTAATTTTTTCATTTAATAAAAAAGTTATTTACAATTTACCGCGGCGCATTTTTTTTGGCGCACCCTGTATTTGGGTCGGTAGAATTGACCATAGAGGATGGGTTGCCGAATGACGGACCTCACAGTGAACGGAGAGCTATGTATAGAAGCCAATCAACATGAACTCCTGATCTTGAGTCACTAC
>LDKF01000929.1:48007-69054 GCA_001026735.1 Rotylenchulus reniformis
GGCTGTAGTTCCGTAAATCGTCCCACGCTTTCGCCCTCGGGCTGCATGTCATTAGATTCCTCTCCCCAAGTGGTGAACGAATATGCAAAAATTTCTTGCCGGAGTGCGTCTGGAAAGCAGTTTCCGGACCGGAAAAATTCTTTCCGGAACCCTCATCGTCCCACACTTCTGCCCTAGTGCCGCATATCATCCGATTCCTCTCCCCAAGTGGTGAACGAATATGCAAAAATTTGTTGCCGGAGTGCGTCCGGAAAGAAAGTTTCCGGACCGGAAAATTATCAATTGTCATTTCGTCCATTAGTCGTTTCGTAGTTTTAATATAAAATTGTTGTACACTCCCATTTATATGCATACACGTGACAAGTAATCTAAATCTCGTATTCATTATAGCCCGGTTATGCACGAGAGCCGTTGGGGGCTTAGGCAAATGCACGGTTCAATAGGTGCGGGCTGGAAGATTATTAATTTTTATATCCAGAACTTACTATTGGGCTCGCCGAAGGCGAGCCCAACAATAAGATTCTAGGTGTAAAAATTAATAATCTTTCAGCCCGCACCTATTGAACCGTCTAGCTATGAGGACTATAAGCCATCAATCAACATTATTAGTAACCTTTTTTTAATTTAAAACTACGAAACGACTAATGGACGAAATGTCGACTGATAATTTTTCCGGTCCGGTAACTTTTTTCCGGAGACCCTTCCGCAAGAAATTTTTGCATATTTGTGCTCCTCTTGGGGAGAGGAGTCGATTGGTATATGGCGCGAGTCCGAAAGTAGGAGACGATGGGGTATCCGGAAAGAATTTTTCCGGTCCGGTAACTTTTTTCCGGAGACCCTCCCGCAAGAAATTTTTGCATATTTGTGCTCCTCTTGGGGAGAGGAATCGGATGATATGCGGCACTAGGGCAGAAGTGTGGGACGATGAGGGTTCCGGAAAGAATTTTTCCGGTCCGGAAACTGCTTTCCGGACGCACTCCGGCAAGAAATTTTTGCATATTCGTTCACCACTTGGGGAGAAGAATCTAATGACATGCAGCCCGAGGGCGAAGGCGTGGGACGATTTACGGAACCGACCCCCACTTTTTCATCGAAAATCTTTTTATAATAAAATATTCAGGAAGTGTATAAATGAATGTTATAAATACTGTAAATGATGGTGAGAAGGGAACAAAAAAGGAAAAGGTTATGCATTTCTTCGGTCGAAAGTCGGCGAATTTTCCGCAGTGATGATGAGGATCAACCCTACGCGGTACGCGGACAGGATAAAAATTTTGGCCTGTTAAAAATTGCCAGAAATTTTTCAGAGGTACATATATCTTTAGAAGTTAAACTTTTTAATTGGTTTTTTTTGGATTTATATTGGTTAGGATTTGATGAAAATAAAATTGCCTTTTTCCAAGATTCCCTAGAAGTTTCGGTACTTGTTCAGTTTAAGTGCACAATTTTTACAAAATTTTAAGTGAATTTTTTTTTTGTTTAGAACTGATCATTTTAACATAAAAACAATATAATATTACATTTCATGAGTCAATTTTGTCTATTTCTGCTCTTGTGATCAAAAATGATGGAAAAAATCGGGTCCATAAACCGCAAAAAACTTTTACTACATAACAGCTAATGGACGGAACATCCAAAGGAATAAAAGCAAAGGAGTTTCTTTCGCGTAATTTTTGCAGTAAATCTCGATATTTTTAAATTAGACAAAATAAAAATTATGTAGGTGCAATATTTTCATGCTAAATGATCAATTTTTAGTCAAAAAATTTTTCAGCTCAAAAATTTTGGAAAATTGTGCACTTAAACTGAACAAGTACCGAAGTTTCATCTTTACTCATTTTTTTAACGTGATTTCACTTTGGTTGATTTTTTAATAGTATTTTTATTTCACTTTTTGCTTCATTTTGCCTTTTCTGGGTCCGCCATGATCGATTGCATGGGGTTGGATCCGAACCGGCACCAGTTGGGTAGGGTGCAGTTGGCTGTTCCACTGTGCTACGAGTGCGGCGAGAGAAAGCGAGACAGTGTTGGGAAGTGAGAGACGCTTTCTTGTGTTTTTGCATCCCTTCGTGTATTACACATTCCTCGTTTCACACTGTGTGCATATTTTGGCTGTGTATTTGCTGTGTATTTCCTCTGCGTCTCTAACCCACACAAAAATACACATGTTTTTGTGTGTTTGCTCACCCCTAGTTTAGAACTCTGCATACTGCGCTTTGCGGTGTTTCGGAAATTCGGTGTTTTGAAGTTGATCGTAGAAAAACAAACGCTAGAGAACAACGCGAAAATATGCTCTGATGCAAAATTATATAGGCACTCAAATTTCGTGCGATTCATCACCTTCCATCGGGCCGATAAAGCTGAGATTTCACACACTATTAACAAATAACAAAATAATAAGCTCCTGCAATTTTCAGAGAATTTCCTCTTCTGNTTCCTTTGAAAACCACAAATTTAACAGGGGGGACCCTTTTCATTTTGAAACCAAAAAATTTTTTTTTTACTTTTTTTGAGTTTTTAATTAATTTTTGAGCAAAAATTGGGAAAACAAAAAAATTTTTTTTGGTTTTCAAATGAAAAGGGTCCCCCCTTTTCATTGGTTTTCAAAGGAAACCACTTTGCAACTAGCGCCGAAATTTTTATAGCATTCATTGATCATCTAGTCCATATAAGATTGTATGAATTTTTTCAGAATTTTTCTTTGTCAACAATTTGGAATTTTGATCCCATTATTAAAATGCCTATATAATTATGCACCACCCATTTTTAATTAATTCGTTCATAAAAACTTTTACAGAAGAGGAAATTCTCTGAAAATTGCAGGAGCTTATTATTTTGTTATTTGTTAATAGTGTGTGAAATCTCAGCTTTATCGGCCCGATGGAAGGTGATGAATCGCATGAAATTTGAGTGCCTATATAATTTTGCATCAGAGCATATAATGAGAAAAGAAATAGAGTAATTTATAATAATAAGAAATGCCAAATTTTGGCGGGAATTCGAATTAACGGCATGTTTTACAAAACGCGAATAAACGGCACGTTTTACGAAACGCGCTAGCACCCTTTGACCATTGTTCTAATTTTATTAAAGATGTATGAAGTTTTTCCCTTTCGGAATCATTTTTATAAATTTTATATAATTTAACATCATCAGCAAAAAGTTTAATGCCAATGCTCTTGGGAAGCGAAATTTGCAAATCATTAATAAAGATTAAAAATAAAAGTGGCCCGAGGACAGATCCTTGGGGAACTCCTGATTTTATTTATTTATTTATTATACGCTCTTAGGCGCAAGGTCAA
Organism: Rotylenchulus reniformis; assembly: GCA_001026735.1. Classification (NCBI taxonomy): domain Eukaryota; kingdom Metazoa; phylum Nematoda; class Chromadorea; order Rhabditida; family Hoplolaimidae; genus Rotylenchulus; species Rotylenchulus reniformis. The sequence goes on from LDKF01000929.1 coordinate 51,310, forward strand.
CAGCAAAGTATAAAAATGAATATACGAACATAAAAATCCGAATAATATATGAAAATGTGTCAGCGTGAAGGCAAATTATGATCGATTTGTGCGAGATCGAAATTGTCAAGAAGTTGGCAAACATAGATGAGTTATTTTTACGTATTTCGATTGGCAATTTTGCATAAAGCCTCGTAGTTCTAATAAAATATGAATGGTATCGAACCATACTCGAGCAGTGAGAAGTAAAAAATTTGTATTGGTCACCTCTAGTTCTAGAATGTCTGATACTAAAGGCATTGTTATGTTGTAAACTAACATGTCCCCAAATTATATTGTGGAAAAGTTTTAAATCTATTTTGAGCCTACGAACTTCTAAACTGTTAATTTGGAAACGAGTAAGTAATTCTTCGTAATTGGGTTAATGTTATTGTGTTTTTGTGTACGTAAGTAGATAGAACGAAGGAAGCGTTTTTGGACTCTTTCAAGAATGATTTTATTAGATTTTGTATAAGGATTCCAGACTGGGGATGCGAATTCTAAAATTGGTCTAGCGTAGGTATTAAACATATTAATTAGGAATTTAGGGTCTTTGGATTTAAGGGATTTTAAAATTGTAAAAGAAACCTTAAAGCTTTGTTCGTAACATGTCTGATGTGAGCGTCATATTTAGTCTGATGTGAAATAGACCCAGGTCGATTTGTTGTATTTGTATATTAGAGAGGAAATAATTGGTACGTGGGTTGTTGTTACCAATGTGAAGTATGGAACATTTATTTGCAGAAATTTTCAGGCCGTTTAATTGACAATAATCTGAAAATTTATGGATAAAAGTTTGTAAATTAATTGAGTAATTATTTTGTTTATGTATAACATATGCCTTTAAATCATCAGCAAAAAGTTTAAGGACAACTTGATCGGTCGAACATACGTTTATTATATCAGATATATAAATGGAAAAAAGTAACGGACTCAGCGGTGAACCTTGAGGGACTCCGCTGGTTATAGGATAAGAGGGGGATAAGGTGTTACCGACCTTTACTCTAAATGATCTATTTGTAAGAAAATTTTCAATAAGTTTTAGTAAAGGGCCTCTAATTCCAATATTTTCAAGTTTTTTGAGAAGTCTATTATGAGGTATCGTATCNGATGTTGTGTTAAGAAACCTTCAAAAACTTTGGATAGGGAACAAAGTAAGGATATAGGTCTGTAATCAATTGGTTTTTTTGGTTTTTGTATTTTTCTTATAGGTTGGATAATACTCTCTTTCCATATTCGTGGGATTTCTGATGTCATCAGAATGAATGAAAATATGTAGAAAATAGGGTAAGCTAGAGAAGTACGACAATTTTTTATAAAAATGTTGGGAATTTTATCTGGAGAGGTGTTATTTTTATTTGCTAGTTTTGATAATGAATCAACAACCAAATCATGGGAAATAGGTATGTAGGTAAGTAGATTTGGTTGTTGAGTCGATGCTAAATCCGATGTATTTGAACAATTTGAGGAAAAAGTACGATAAAAATTGAGCGCCGATTGAATTGCTTTGAACCTTCGATTTTATGAAGCGAATTCCTTATTATAAACTGCTATAGAAAAAGTGAATGAATAGAGAAAAAGAAATCAGACAACAATAAGTTTTAACGCATCATGCTTTCGCGTTATAAAATCGAGGAGCTAAAATAAAAGTTGGAATTCAATGGCTTTATTACGCTGATTATAGAGTGAAATTGGTTGGCTAAAGCTATAGATTTGTCAGAATCAGAAAAAATTGGTTGGTTATTTTGGTCGAACAATGTGTTCGTATTGGTTTGTTTGGTTTTTATAAATGATCCTACATATTTGAAGTTGGATTTTTGGGTGCTTATATTATGTTTTTCTCTGTTCCTTTGAAACTTTTTTATCTGAAAATCTATGTTTTTAGTTATTTTAGTTATTTTTTGCGCGTTAATTTTGGATGGTCTATTTTTCCATAATGCATTTTTGTAAGCAATTAAGTTCATAATGTGTTTAGGTAGTTTTTTGTTGATTGATGTAGAGGTAGTGATAGGAATATGATCTTCGATAGTTTTAATGATTTTGTCGCTAAAGGTTTGATATAGATAATCAATTTCTGTACTGTCTGAAAAGAGAGTATTCCAATCTGTAATTTTGAATGTGTTGTTTACCTGTTTATAATCAGCTTTATGAAAGTTTCTGGTGGTTTTTTGATATTCAAATTTATTGAATTTTAAATTGAATTCGATCGAGTTATGATCGGATATACTAATTGGGGGTGTTATACAGAGGTTTTTGATGAGTTTTTTCGAGTTAGTGATTACTAAATCTAGAATATTATTACCTCTAGTTGGTTTGTTAACCATTTGTAAAAGGTCAAAATTGTTGATATAATCTATAAAATGTTTTCAATGTTAGATTTTGCGTGTATGTTCGACCAGTCAAGCTTTGGTAAGTTAAAGTCACCTGTAATTATAAGTGGGGTTTCTGTAGAAGTGAGTTCATAAAGTGTATCTATTAAGGAATGAAATTCGTTGGGTTTTTCATTAGTTGTAGGTCTATAAACATTTATGATCTTAATAGAGTGATTCTTGGAATAAATTTCTATTCCGCAAACATCCGAATTTAAGGGTTTCGGGACTGGTAATTCTGAACAGGGGATATCATTAGAAATTAAAATGCATGAACCACCGCCCCTGGAAATTCTATCCGATCTAAAAATTTGATAGTTTGTGTCATGTAAAATTAATGGATCATCCATGTGTTCATGTAACCAAGATTCTGTTATAAGTATGATTTGATATTTTTCAGAAAGTAAAATAGACCTTAATATATCTAATTTGTTTGCTAAACTTCTTGCATTAAAATATAAAATCGAGAGGGGGAGTATATTCTGAATAGGTTTGATTGATTTTCACCCTAAATTTTCTGTCCAATAGAAAATTTTTGATAAATTTAAATATTTTATCACGGATGCCGATTTGAATTTTTTGTAGTAGCAGTTCAATTGGCACCGAATCAAAGGCCTTAGCAAAATCAATGTATATTACATCTATTTTCTGGTTATTCTCTAAAGCATCATAACTCCAAATTAAGTGAATATTGCATTTAAAAATTTGCGTAAAATTTAAAAAATAAATTTATTTACTCTATATATTTTTTTTGTTTTAATTCTGCTCTAATCTATTTTTAATTTTAAATGAAAATTTTAGCGCAGGTTAGCCATGAAAAATTTTCGGGGGCACCAAGGGGAAGGGGGTCGGAGGAGAAGGGTCGCCGGAGAAAACGTTGAAAAAATTGGCAATTTTTGATGGAAATCGGTCACTTTTTCTTCAAAATTTTCAAAAAAAAAATTTCCAAAAAAATTCAACAAGAGGACCATTTTCAATTTTTTTGGTCTTGGCATTTCGGGAAGGGCACGTGCCCACCCCCTGACTAAGGGCCTGTGCATGATATTCTGCGGTCGCCGGAGCAAGATCACTTTAAATCCATTTTTGAGGGCGGAATAGAACTTTGGGCGCTAGTGGAAAGACGCCCATTTTGGGGACTCTAACTTTTTTTGAGTCTCGGGACTCAAAAATCGAAAAATTTCATCATTTTATCATTCAAAACGTGTAACAAATTAACAAAAATGCATCTAAATCGAATAAATTTTCCCTTATTTGTATGTTGTCCCTATTCCACCATTTCCACAGTGCCAGTACAGATTACTGGCATAGAACTTTATTTTTCCAATATTTTTCCCCGGTGCCAGTACAGATTACTGGCATAGGACTTTATTTTTGCAATATTTTTCCTACGGTGCCAGCGCAGATTACTGGCATAGAACTTTATTTTTCCCAATATTTTTCCAAAAGTGCTGGTGCCAGTAATCTATTTTAAAAAATGTTAAGAAATTGCGTCATTTTACAATAATATGATCAAAAAATAATTTAATATAGAAAATTGAGTCCCGAGACTCAAAAAAAGTTAGAGTCCCAAAAATGGGCGTCTTTCCACTAGCGCCGAACTTTGAAACGAAAAGTACAGTTTGGGTTATAACTCGGTTCAAACCAAACCTAGTGAAACGAATTTGGTGTGGAAAAATAAAGAAAATTATTAGCTACAAAATGAGCCTAAGCCCATCTGAATTGGCCTAGTTTAAAAATAGTTGTAGCCAAAATAATCATTCGTGCGAGCATTTTTTGCAAATTGGCCGATACAAGTGATATTTTGGCCATAACTTTTTTTGGACTGGGCCGATTCGGATGGGCTTAGGCTCATTTTGTAGCTAATGATTTTCTCTCTATTTTTCCACACCAAATTCGTTTCACTAGGTTTGGTTTGAACCGAATTATAACCCAAACTACAGTAGTAATGTTTTTTCCACCCTGCAGAGGGAAATTACAAAAACATCTGAAGCGAAAAAAAGTGTTCGTTGAAACGAGAGAATGCTCATGAAAAAGTGTTGAAGAAAACGAAAAGAGTGCTCGTGAAAAAGAAAATGAGTGCTCATTGATACTGTAGCACGACCGCTAACTTCTGGGTAGAAAAAACATTACTAGTGTATACTTTTCGTTTCAAAGTTCTATTCCGCCCCCAAAAGTGGATTTAAAGTGATCTTGCTCCGGCGACCGCAGAATAGATATTATAGTAGATTACAAAGAAAATATTTTAAATCGCGTAGACGAGTTGTCCATAGACGAGCTGGCCCGACACCATGCGTACGGGCCTGGGTGTGTGTCTTTTGTTATGTATTTTCAATTTTCATTGTTCATACTGTACATATCAACCAATGAACAATAGAATGCTGTAGAAATCAACTTTTATTTTCGGCGCTATGATTTTATGACGCGAAAACATTCCATGTTAAATTATTGTTGTTTGTTTCTTTTTCCTCAATTTATCCACTTTCTATATGCTATTTTGCAAGAAGGAATTCGCTTCAAAAGATCATAGCAAAGTCCATTTCCGTCGAGAGACTATTTTAATTTTATATTAATATTGCCTGGTCGCCAGAGCGAGATCAATTTGCAAAAATTTTTGTGATGAGCGTAAACTTTGCCACGAAAAGCATTTTTGAACAACAAACTACAAAACAGCAGACTCATGAAACCCCCACTAGTGCGGAGTTCGGTATTTCGCGCCCAGTGTTCTGTAGTAAGCCAAAATAATACGTATGATCGCTCGGCACAAAAAGGATGCAAATTGATCTCGCTTTGGCGACCAAGCAATACATATTTTACTTATTTAAAGATTTATTCATTGGATTTAAGAAACTGCAGGATAATCATGTCAAACATTGGATTTATAAGAATTCAAAAGGAATGCAAAGAAATTATTTTAAGCAAAGAGGTTCCCATCCCACACATTTATCCAATTATGTCTTAATTTTTCAGTTGCAAGAAAATGGCGTTACCATCGAGCCTTTGAATGAGACATTATCAGAAATAATCGGAAAGATCAAAGGCCCTCCAGGTTTTGAATTTATATAAAATTTAATTGACTATATCTATTTTAGATAGTCCGTACGCAGATGGGCTATTTATTCTGGTGATATCCTTGCGATAATTAAACAAAACAACTTTATTTAAGGATATAAGAATTCCAAACGAGTACCCGTTCAAACCTCCGAAGGTTTGATTTATCACATATGCCATAGGTCAAGGGGTAAGGGAGTGTTAATCGTCGGTCGTGCAGGGGTCGGGGTTGATAGATCGTACGGGACGGCAAGCCCGTAACGAGGCCCCGAAATGCCAGATCGAAATTTTATTTATTTTATAAATTTTCATGAGGTTTGGGATCCTGTTGATTTCGTCTAAATTTTCAAAATTTTCTCCGGCGGCCCTTATCAGGGCCTCCGGCATCGTCTAAATAATTATTCTAAAGCAAAAAATGCTCAAATTTCTTTTTGGTCAAATTGATGTAAACCACCAATTTTCTTAAGAAACTAACCCAATTTTTCCAAAATTTTCTCCGGCGCCGGCACACTAAATACTTATTCTAAAAATTTTCTCCGGCGGCCCGAAGGGTCGTCGAACTTCGTTTTTTTTTGCTCGTCGCCGACCCCCCCCCTCTTACCCCCCCCCCGAAATGGTCGGGCTCGTTACGTGCCTGGTACTAGTATTATGAGAAAGTTATTCATAATTCAAAATTACAGTAATTATCATCAATTACATAGGTAAAATTTACCACGAGAACTTGGCACCCAAATATTAGCTCGCAAACTGGTGCCATTTGTTTGGATATCCTGAAAGATCAATGGTTGGTAATATTAAGCATAAAATGACCATTTCACTTTTTGAAAGCAAAGATTTTAGGGCAGCTTCGATGACATTAAGAACAGGTAAGGGAGGACATTTTAGCACGGTAAGGTCGGCCTAAGATATTTGTTTGGTCTTTTAGTGCTGCTGAGTGTCCAATCACTGCTAGCTTCCCCCGAACCCAAAGATCCGCAGGATGCAATAGTGGCGAGGCAGTGCATGAACAATCCCCCGCTCTTCAATGTAATTTTGGCAGAAGGGGAGGGGGGGGGACCATGTTGTCATTCATTTTTCAGTCTACAGCAAAGTATTGGGCCCAGCATTATGCGACAGCTCCCGGTGAACTCAATGGTGACATGGCAAAGAATGTGATGAAATTGCGAGAAATGGGTGCTACTTTGGTGAGTCATTTTCATTGACAAATCGTCCTAAAAACTATTTGTCTTGAACAGGATGATAGTATCTCTGCTTTGAGTTCTCATGATTGGAATCTTCAGAAGGCGTCAGACTTTCTCTTTAAATGATATACTTTTCGAAATGAATTACATATACAATTGTTGTTTCAGTCTTCGGAAAATATGTTTTTCATTCAACAATACCATTTTTATTGTGGATATTTTCCTAAAAAATGAAATTTTGCTCACAGCGAAAAATGTCTGATATTCATCCAATCGAAACTCAAACTGGCGAACTGCATGCCTCGAAAAAGCTCAAGCCTTGTTGTGTTTGCAAGGAGACCAAAGGCGTAAGTGTTTCGAGAAAGGATGTGTATATGCTAAAATTGTTATTTAAGAAAAGAGACGAATGTGTAATTTTGAACGGCGAAGAGAATTGCGGCACATTCATAGAAGCGCACAAAAGATGTATGAGAGAGCACGGCTTTGACATATAAAGAAATCGCTACAGTTATTGAATTTTTAGATCCAAAATCAGTATATTCGTTCATATTTTTGTTCTATATGAGATATTTAAAGGATTGTTGGCTATAGACGAGCTACAACCAGAATCGGTACCAGGGGGTCAGATTGGGCCGCCGGACCCCTCCCCCCCCCCAAAAAAAATAATTGCTAAAATTAGAGAAAAATTGCTAAACTTTTCGAATAAAATAAAAATTGAGCCTCTAAGAACCGATTTTCGAACAAAAACATATCATTATTAGGACTCGGAATTTAAGGCGAATGTCTTTTCTGCAGGCTCAGAATCGCCTAACCACATAAAACACGGCGGATCAGCGTGCAACCAAACAGAATCAAAATTCGAACTACAAAATGTCTAAGAACGAAAAATCACCCTTTTCGATAAATCCCCCTTTTTAGCTGTTATTTTCACAACCATGAACCAATGCCTGTTTTTAATAATTAGGAAAAATAATACACGTTTATATTAATATATTGCAAAAGAAATTTTATTTGATTCCAAATGATTTTTCGATTTTATGAGTCGTTCATCTTATTCATGTTTTTTATGCTCCCATAGTAATCGGCAAAATTTCTGATGCGTTCCCACATACTTTTCTAGGTTTTTCTACAAAAACTGGTAGAAAAATATTTAATTTATAATGTGAAATAGTGCTTTGATCCTAATTTGTAAATTTTTATTAAAAGTATGTAGGAAAACTTTAAAACTTTAAATTTTAATTCGATTTTCGGTCTAAAATTGTCCGAAATTCGAAAAACTGAATCTGTCATCGTGTTAAGCACCCTTGAAAACCCCCGAGTGAAACGCGGAATCTAAAAAAGAAGCATTTAATGGAATTTTTTCGAGACTCGAAAACCCCAAAAATCATTCAATAAATTATTCAAAAATCATTCGGCGCGTTGCGGATTGCGTTGCGGAACTCGGGCTCTTTTCCATTGTAGATATATCATACAACCAATTGAGCCATAGAGGGAATGAGAGAATAGAGGTTGCATGATTGGGCGGAATGAGTGCGCTGTGTAAAACACATTTTTAGTTAGCTTTATTAGAACCTTCTACTTAGCTTACATTTTTATTTGCCTTTTGACCCTTTTTGGGATTTTTATGCCTTTTTTTGACTTGGAGCAAATTTTAAAATTTTTAGTGCTTTTTTTGAAAAATTTCAAAATGATATAAACAAAATTTCGAACTAAAAATAATTCCTCTTAAGCAAAAAGGACTAATTTTCTTAAGAAGAATAGCCTATTTTTTTTAATTTCCCTATTGGGATAAAATCGTTTTTGTTTTTACTTTTTAAAATTAAGCAATTACTGATCAATTAATTTTTTGCCTCGAAGATGTGAATATCAGAAATTTTTACAACGAAAATTTTCCTTCAGTATAGGATAGGACCCAGAGGTCGTATCTGTCCTTATTTATAAGATTTGTCCTTATTTTGAGGGGTCCTAATCTTACAAAACTAATTCTTATTTGTAAGATTTGTCCTTATTTTCGACCTTGTTCTTATTTTGTCCTTATATTTGGAATTTTGAGAAATTTATTCAAAAAATCTTAAGAAAAAAAGGTCCGGCCGCTCCTATCGGGTCGGCCGGGCACCCCATACAGTGAATTTTCTGGTAAATATCATTTAAAAATGACCAATTTTCTTAAAAGAAAGTATCAAATTCTCAAAATTTTCCCCCGACGGCCCCTATCGGGACCGCCGCTTCCCCTCCCCCCTATAACAATTTGTAAAAAAGGCTGAAAAGAAGGTTCACGAATACAGTAGATATCTATTGCGACGAGAATTATCATATTCATTCCAAGAATTCTATGGCTTTCTGTTTTCTCATTAAAAACAATATATTACTCGCATAAATAGTCGGTAGGGAACAAATATAATGCATAAAATTGATTATATTATTGAATTTTTGCATTTTTAAAAAGTCCTTATTTTTTAGGAATTTCCCGAGTGAAATGCTTATTTTTTACTCCATGTCCTTATTTCTGAAAATTTTCGATTCGGAGTCAGGTCCAGTGTTTCCGATGATCCGCCAGATCATGATCCAGGATGATCTGATCCATGATCTGATCTGATCTGATCCAAGGTCCCGGATCAGATCAGGATCAGATCATTTTTGAAACCTCTGGATCAGGATCAGATCATGTTTTGGATCATTTTTTCATGTGATCCAAAATGATCCAAAAATTTGAAACTTTTTGTCGAAAAATAGTCATTTTCGACTCAAATGTTGGCAATTTTCTGGCAAAATGTATGAAATTTTCGACCGATTATCCAAAGAATAATTTAATTTTTTTATTACAATTGTTTATTTTAATTTTTGTTCTGGAAAATTATCAAATGTCCAATATTCTTAGGGAAAAAGACCAAATTTACAAAAAATTTTGTGTTTTGTCGTATCCACTTCGCAAATCGACCACTTCGCTCCCTGCGAAGTAGTCTAAGCAAAAAATTGATCAATTTTCTTTAAGGAAAGGACTAAAAATCACAAAATTTTCTCCGGCGGCCCCTTTCGGGACGCCGGATTCTATCCTTTTGCGAAATGGTCTTAAGAAAAAATTGAGTTATTTTCTTAAGAGAAAGACCAAAAATCTCAAAAATTTCTCCGGCGGCCCCTATCGGGACCGCCGGACCCTACCCTCCCACGAAATGGTCTATTTTGAAAAGAAAGGCAAATTTTGGGATCGGGCAAGACCAAACTTCGCAAAAATGGAAAAAAATTGCTCAAAAAGTGATTTTTTTAGCAAAAATTGACCACTTCGCAAACGAAAAATAACAAATTTTCAGAAAAATTTGCTCCAGAAGGTGAATTTTGGTAAAAAGACACTTCGCAAAAATGTTTTNATTTTTTTGGATCATGATCCTACGTGATCTGATCTGATCTGATCCAGATCATGATCTGACGTGATCTGATCTGATCCTGATCCAGGGGGTCGGATCAGATCAGATCATTTTTGATGATCCAACATCCAGGATCAGATCATTTTGAAAAATGAGGATCATCGGAAACACTGGTCAGGTCCCAAGATCCCAGGACCGAAGATCCCAAAAACTTCCCTTCATTCAAAAACTTTTTTTTAAACTTGCTAGGCCAATACTATAAAAAGCAAAAAGGTTTTCGAAAAAATGCAAAAAATCGATATTTTAAAAATTTTCCAAGGAAATTCGAAAAACTAAAAAGGCCAACAGTGGGGCCTTAAAATTGTACATCTTTTTGCTTTTTATAATTTTGGCCTAGCAATGTTTAAAAAAAGTTTTTGAATGAAGGGAAGTTTTTGGGATCTTCGGTCCTGGGATCTTGGGACCTGTAGCCTTCGATACGACCTCTGGATAGGAAAACTTTTTTATTAGACCTGTTAGACTAAATGTATAAAAAGGAAAAGTTGTGCAGAATTTTATGCTGATTCGAATGGTATATTTAATTTTTCGAAATTCGGCCAAAAAATTCGAAAAATCTAATAAAATTAAGTGAATGATATTGGATATTAAAAGATTAAAACATTCAAAGGCTTTGATGGAGTTCTTACAATTAATTAGTTAAAAGAAAGAATTTTCGATAAATATAGCATTTTACGCTGTTTTGCATTTTCCGGCATTTTGATATGTCGGCGTTTCGATAGATTTTGATCTTTCCGACGTTTTGATATATTTTGCATTTTCCGGTGTTTCGTGAGTCCGATGTTTTGATAGCTCGGCGTTTTGATATATTTTGTGTTTTCCGACATTTCGAGCATTCTTCCATTATACGGTGTTTTGAGAGTCCGATATTTTGAGGTTCAACGCATATTCTCCCGCCACTCTCACCGCACTCTCACACCCTTCTCTCTAACCACACTCTCTCACCCTTCTGTCTCACCACACTCTCTCACCCTTCTGTCTCACCAAATTCTCTCACCCTTCCTTACCTTTCACCACACCCACTCACCCTTCTCTCTCACCTCTCTTTCTCTGACCCCACTCCTTCCTCTGCGTCTCTACCCCTCGCTGCCAATTAACAAGAAAATGCCGGCACGGATGATTATTTTGGCCATAACATTATTTAGACAGGGCCAATTCGAATAAATTTAGGCTCATTTTGCACGGCAGACCAATCCCAGCAAGCGATGGTCATTCTATTGTCTCTCTGTCATTTTAGCTCAATTGGGTGTATGATAGATTTACAAGGGAAAAGAGCCCGAGTTCGAATCCGCCACGCGTCGAATAATTTTTGAATTATTATTGAACGAATTTTTGAGTTTTCTAGTCCCGAAAATTTTCCGTTAAATTCTTCACTTTTTTAGATTCCGCGTTTCACTCGGTGGTTTTCGAGGATGCTTAACAAGATGGTAGATTCAGTTTTTCCGTTTTTGAACATTTTTAGACCGAAAATCGGAGGGTCGCTTAACATTTCAAAGTTTTCTGAAAGATTTTTTGCAAAAAGTGCTAGATAAATAAAAAATTCTTTTTTATATTATAAAATTAATAGTTTTCTTTCAGTTTTTAGCATTAAACAGAAAATTGTCAGGATTCATCATAAATTTTAATGATTAAATGAGTGCATCTAAAATTATGAAAAAGTTAATTCCCTGTAAAATAGCTAAAATCAATTGGTATCGACAATATGTAAATATAAAATATATAATATATATGTGTGTTATTTTTTGTATTTATTAAAAACCAGTATTTGTTCGTGGTGGGGAAAATAACAATGAAAAAATGGATTTGTCGAAAATGGAGACTTTTCGTTTTGGACATTTTGTATTTCGTGAATTTGGCATTTTGTTGGCGCCCATGTTGGTCTGCCGTGTTTCGTAGCTAATAATTAGTTCTATCTTTTCACATCAAAATCACGAGCGTTAGTCGGCCGCTTCGCGGCCTCCTAACGCTACGCTCTTATAAAATTCCTTTTTCCCTCCTCACCTTTCTTTTCCCTTCGGCTTCTTTTATCATCTACTTTCCTTCCTTTTTCCTTTCCTCTAATCTACACGTCTTTTTCCTATTTTCCATTATATTCTTTCCATTTCCTTTGAAAAGTGTCAATCAATATAAAAGGAAACTTGTGCATATTTTTATGCTCTATCTTTCGATCTTTTTAATTTTCGAGAAAAATCCTATTTTCGATTTTTCATTTTTCTCTATTACTTTTTCGTTCGTTCTTAAGATTCCACTTTTTCATTCTCTTCAAATCCTTCAATTTTCTATATTTCTTCCTTTTTTTCTTTACTATTCTTACTTCCTTACTTTTTTTTAAAGAATTTTACTATTCTTACTTTTTTTCTTTACTATACTTTTCTTTGCTATCTGACCTGACCGGGAGCCCGGTCAGGTCAGTGGTCACATGACCGGTCACTGACCGAAACCCGGTCAGCAAAACACTGTTTCCTTCGGTTTCCTTCCTCGCTTCCTTTACCCTCGACTGTCCTTCTTTTCCCAACTCCAATCTCTCTTCATCTCTCTTCGTCTTTTATTTCCTTTCTATTCTTTTTCTTCCCCAACGCTTCACATTCCTTTCTCCTCTTTTTCTTCCTCTAATCTCCTTCATTCTCCCTTTCCTTCTTTCTTTCCCTCCTCTCACCTTCTCTTCTCCTCCATTACCCTTCCTTACTTCTCCTTTTCCCCCTTCCTATTCTCTCCGTTGCTGACTTGTGAGTCGTTAAAAAAGAAGCCATCGTGGCGTTAAAAAGGGCCAATCTGGCCGAAAACTTTTAATTATAAACTTGCTAGGCCTAAAATATAAAAAGCCATGTGCAAAATTTTATGCTCTATCCTCTATCTCCTGATATTTTTAGTTTTTCAAAATTCGGCCAAAAAGTTTGGAATTTACAAAAATATCGAAAAATAGTTTTTCCCCTTTTCTTTCCCTTTCTCTTCCTTTTTCTCTTTTTACATTCTTTTTCTATTTCTTTTTATCTAGTTTGTCTTCCGTTCCTATTAATCCGGTATTCCGCAACTTTTCCCTTTTCCCGTTTTTTTATCCTCGAAATTTTCGGAGTTAATACAAAAAGCTGGAAATAAGAATTACCAAAATAAAAAATGGAATTTATAAAAATAAACAAAAACATTGTTAATAACTAAAGAGCTTCGCCGAAGAATTTTTCTTACTTTATATTGTTTTTAAAATAAAAATTAGCTCCGGAAAATTATCAGATCTTAATTCTTCAATTTGCTAGAAAAGGCTTCGGATTTTTCTAACATAAATTAAAAATCATGGTTAATAAAATCAAAATCAGCATTTCGATTATATTCTGTTTTCCGGCGTTTTGGCCCTAGATGTTTTGCATTTCGGGTATACAGCGAAATTTTTCGCATGCTGTCTATTACTTTTTTTCCTCATCCCATTCTCTATATTTATTTTTGACAGAGCTTGGTCCTTTTGAGATTGGCATTTTGTTAAAACGCCAAAAACAAAAAGGAAAAAAATTGGGACGGAATTTCTCAAATAATATAAGTAGATTTTCACATCAAAAGACCCAAACAATGCTTTTCGTTTCAATAAACACACATTCAAGCTATGGAGATCATGCAATTCGGCCTTGCGCTGGAGGCCGCAGTATATATATATATACATGTTTTAAATGACCAATTTGACACTTCTGCTGTCGGTTGGTCCGATCTTTGGTGCTTTCTCTTTCTCTCTTTCTATTTCTCCTCTCCCTCCCTCCCTGCTCACTCCCCCTCCCCTCCACCAGTTGTTGTTTTTCTGTTGTTTTCTTCTAAATAAAGATTCAAAGAACACATTTACTTTCTCTTGCACGTGGAGCATAGATAAAGGAGAAATTTTTCATCTGGAAAAAATAAAATGATTTTTCCCCGACAAAATTTGCAATTTAAAAATAATACAGGGGTTTTCACATACCCTGAGTTCAAATCTGATATTAGATTTGTCATAAGATTTCATCTAATCCATGATTTTAACATTTTTGAAATTTGTTTGAATTTGGTATAGGAACAAAATTTGAACTTATATAGAAAGCTAAAAAGAGATAAAATCATAGATTAGATGAAATCTCATGATAAATTTGGCATCATATTTGGGTTTAGCATATGCGAAAACCCCGGATTACTTTTGGTACTTTTGTCGTTTGTGTCTACTTTTTGACCCCCAAAATTTTAAGTTTGAAATTTTTTAATCGTTTTCATTGACCAAAATGACTTCCTGGGGTAATTTTTGATGCTGAATCCGATTCTGACGTCAATTTCGACGTATAGCGTCATTTGACGTCACTTTTTGACGCTGACGTCCAAAATTTTTTAATTGTTTTGACGTCAGCATCAAAAAGTGACGTCAAAAGACGCGTTACATCAAATTAGACGTCAGAATCGGACTCAGCGTCAAAAATTACCCAAGGGAAATCATTTTTAGGCCATTTGGTTTTTTTGGTTTTTGACGTCAGCGTCAGAAAGTGACGTCAGATGACGCATTGCGTAAAAATTGACGTCAGAATCAGATTCANAGTACCGAGAAAGGCGAGGAAAGAGGAAGGACGGTAGGGGACATTAGAGCGCCGGGACACTAGAGCGCCAAGCGCAATAACTTAGCTTAGAAGGAACTTAGGAAAATGTTCTTGGTATGAAAGATAGAGCACAAAATTAGCTACAAAATAAATCTAAGTCCATCCGAATTGGTTCATTCCAAAAAAAGTTATGGCCAAGATAATCACACGTATTTGCCAATTCCGAAAAAATTGTATATTTTGGCCATAACTTTTTTTGGAATGAACCAATTCGGATGAGCATAGAAGCAATCTTTAGCTATTTTAATGCTCTATCTTTTGACACCAAACTCGTTTCTCAAGGTTTGGTTTGAACCGAGTTATTGCGCTTGGCGCTCTAGTGGCAGGATATCTAATGTCCTGGTCCGGAGGAAGGAGGCGCCAAAGCGCCACCAACCAATCGCTTCGAAACATTCCGACTACAAAAAGAAAGCCAGATTTCCACATTTTTCTGACGCGGATTTTCACTAGAGATCGGCAAAATTTAAAAACCTGGGTCTGGGGTCTGGGTTTCAAAAACATCTGGGTCTGGTTTTTTCTGGGTAAAAAACCCAGAAAAAACCCAGACCCAGAAAAACCCAGGTCAAAATGGACCTGGGCCCAGTCTGGGTTCTGGGTTTTTTCATAATGTGTGATTTTGAAAATTCAATTCATAAAAAATGGGAAAAAAGTGTAAAATATCAAGATAAAATAAAATTAAAATAGTCTCTCGGTAGAAATAGACTTTTCTAGGATCTTTTGAAGCGAATTCCTTCTCGCATAATAGCACGGAAAAATTGGATAATTGGAAGGAAAAAGAAACAAACAACATTCATTTAACATGGAATGTTTACGCGTTATAAAATCCTAGGGGCGAAAAAATAATTCCATTTCTATGGATTTTTTACGCTGATTTTAAATGAATTAATATATTACAAAGTTGGAGTAAAAAAAAATCAATTTTACCAAAAAATTTTTGTATTTTTTTTAAATCTTTAAAATCGGCAATTTTGAAAAACCCAGAACCCAGAAAAACCCAGGTCTGAACGCCTGGGTCTGGGTTTTTTGGGTTTAGAAAAACCTGGGTCTGGTTTTTTCTGGGCAAAAACCCCAGAAAAAAACCAGACCCAGAAAAAACCCAGAAAAACCCAGGCTGGGTCCAGACCCAGGCCGATCTCTAATTTTCACTTATTGCATTCTTCGGCGCTACTTAAAAGACGTTAACTTTTGAAAACCCATTAAAAGGCTCCCCCCTTTTCATTTGAAAAACCAAAATTTTTTTATGTTTTTTGCAACTTTTTTGCTCAAAAAGTAGTTAAAAAGGTGAAAAAATGGAACAAAAATCTTTTTTTGGTTTCCAAATGAAAAGGGTCCCCCCTGTTAAATTTATGGGCTTTCAAAAGTTAACGTCTTTTAACTAGCGCCCATTCTTCTTTAAGCTAAAGATGGAATTGACATCTTCGGATGACCCTGATTTGATGTTATCCTCCACCACACTAGCTGCACTCAATGAATTTCTTCAAGAGAAAGAACAGAAACAATTGAGTGGGCACCTGAACGAGAACTGGCAGGTCTTTTTCTTTCCTTTTTTGTTTTATTTTTTATTTCATAGCTCAGTCAATTTTGGTACACAGAAGAAACTTGTCGGCAACTCGTCAGGGAATGCATTGTTTCTTTGAATGGGAAAGGACGAATAGCTTGTCTTTGTTGTCCATCACTCATTTCTCACTTCTTGGCCCAACAAGTTAAACAATTTTCCCTCTAAACATTGATATAATTTTTACATTCAGGAAATCAAAGACAACAGCATCCAATTACACTTATTCGAATTTGACCAACGTTTTGAACATAAATATCCGGGAATCTTCACCTGCTACGATTATAACAACCCGTTAATTTCCAACGAATTTCATAATTGTTTTGATTTTATCATTGCGGATCCTCCCTTTCTTTCTGAGGAATGTTTGAACAAAGTCGCGCAAACAATTCGGTTGCTGTCAAGGTCTGACGGGTCTAAGCTCATGGTCAACACAGGCGCACTGATGGAAGATCTGCTCCAGAAATTGTTGGGGGTGGAGAGCACGGGCTTCAAACCTTTGCACAAAAATAACTTGGCAAATGAATTTGTTACTTTTACAAATTATACTCCGTCTTTATTACGCAAAACACATTAGCATAAATTTGTTATAATTTTACTATTCTTTGATAACCTGCAAGTACTCTCCTTGATCTATGTTTAATACCTTGGAAAAATTGTTTTATGGTCAAATGAAGCAAACAGATAATAATAATTACTGGTATTAAATGGCTTTGAAAAGTCTGTCTGGTAACCAGCAACAGATGTGGTCCGAAATGCTTAGTTGTCCTAACTGCAAGGAGGTAATTGTTTAAGGAGTTTTTGCCATGCAAGTTTAATATCCATGAAATTAGATTTATTCCAAACAATTTTTGCCAGTAACGTTGAGATGCGGGCATCTATCATGTTTTGATTGTATGAAGCGCAATGGAATTTGCCCAATTGATAAGGTTTTGAATATTTCAATGATGTGAAACTGAAGAATTTACTTTTAGATTTTTTCCAACTGGGATGAAACCTCTAAATTGTACATCAATGGTCCCGTTCTTTCGATTATTCTTAGAAATGAAGAAATCTCGCAAGTAGAAAATTCGTTAAAGTCATTGGGCTCCTCTAACAGCAAAGAATACTGCATTATCGAACAATTTGAGAATTTGCTTTACGAATGTGCAAAATTTCTATACAAGCTTGATTCCGATAAAGGGGCTACGGTCGGAGTTTTGCATTTGATTTCTTAAACCATTCACCTTTTTAGATCTCTAGCAGCATGATTAGTCGAACAATTCAGCGAAAACTGTTTGCATTGCTTTGTGCGAATGTTTGGCAGACGGAAGGGCGGGTCCAATTCATTCAGATTGTGCGCTCAATGAGCGAAAGAATTATCTCGGAGCTGATACTGTGTATCCAGAGCAATTCCAACCTTTCGTCCAGCCTGTGGACTGCAGTGCGAGGTAGAGGTTGCCAATTTCTCGGCCCAGCAATGCAAGAGGACGTGCTCAAACTCATTTTGCATACATTGAAGAATGGGGAATCAATTGCCCGGAAAACGTATGTTAATGACTGACAATAAGTGGTAATCAG
>LDKF01000930.1:3776-18019 GCA_001026735.1 Rotylenchulus reniformis
TTCTCCGGCGGCGTTTCTTAGAACAAAAAAATGATTAATTCTCTTAAGAAAATGGCCTAAAATTCTCAAAATTTTCTCCGGCGGCCCCTATCGGGACCGCCGCTCCCCCCCCCACGTAAAATAATTTTTATAAAAAAGCAGAGTTCCGCAAATAGACATTTGGAATCTGCTTTTTGCGAGTCAATTTTTCCGGTGGCAAAGAATCTGAAGACCAATGAACGCAACCGGATGAAAATAAAATTGCTCAATAGTCTTGTTTCCATAAAATTTAATTCAGATTTTGATTGTCCCAGTGCATACAATATCTTTATTTCCAACCAACAATTGCTTGACAAAGTCAAAAATAGCGAAAAATATGCGGAATAAACATTTTGAATAATCTTATTCGATTTTTTTCACATTTTAAAAGATGCCATATTTTTTGCCGCATTATTCACCTAAAATGCCGTATTTTTGCCGTATTTTTTGCCCCGAAAAAAGATAAATGCCGTATTTTAATGGTTTGGAAATGGCAACCCTGTGGGTATCATTTTGTCGTTATTTTTGTTCTATTTTTGATATAACCGTACCGAGTTGTAATGCATGGTCCCAAATGGCTCCCGAAAAATGCGTCAGTGGAAAATGGGTCAATGGAAATTGCGTCAGTAAAGCAAAATTTTTGTAAACGCGGAAAAAGCGTTAGTGAAAAATGATTAAAAGAAGATTGAAAAGCGAATATTTGAAAAATAAAGGCTAAAACATTATTTTTAATTTATGAAATAATAATACATACATAACGATTTCAGAAAATAAGAAAAAATTTTCATAAAAAATTAAATTTTTTTAATAACTTAATTTTTACTGATGCATTTTCCATTGATGCATTTTCCGGACACGCCCCAAATGTCGCGCCACGGCAGAGGGTGGTGAAAAAGTTCGGAAACCTTTTGCAGAGGCTAAATATTTAAATAATTATTAATTTTTTTCGGATAAATGTAATCATGGGATGAAACTAGCCAAAAAGTACTATAAAACGTTTCGATTTTTTGTTTTTTTATTTGTACTATGCTTTATACTTTCATGCCACTCCTTTATGATTATTCATTATAAGCGATTTTAAATGATATTTTATTGAATAAATTTTTTTCGAAGAGTAAATCTTGCAAAACACCTCAATTAATACAATTAATATATTTTTTCAATTTTTTCAGGTTCTTGGTCATACAAATTTTGACCCCTGGCTGGTACGGACGTGTTGTGAGCATGGAATTGTGGTGGTGAATGATAGATAATATGATAGATAATCAGGAAAATACAGTGGCTTTTTTTAAGAAATGAGACCTATTCCAAATTTCAAAACATAATGTTCCCCCATGTTTGCGAATTACACATTTTTTGGTTTTCGGGGATTTGAGTCGAAAGATTGAACTGAAATTTGGTCAGGGTTGTTTTTTAGGGCAGAGAATTGATTCTTGGTAGTTAAAAAGTTAAAAATCGAGAAAAAAAAATTTTTTGAAAATTTTTAACAGAGGGGTCCCTTATGCTACGTGATTTTTTATGATTTTATTTTTCTTACAATTCTGATCCCAAATTGCTGAATTTTACTCTGTTTTGTTCTTGAAATGGTGTTTTTAATTTTTCAATAAAAAATGAAAAAAAAAATTCAAAATTTTGGGTGTCAAAAATAGGATACAAACGACCTAAGTACAAAGGAAAAGCTGGACGGTATGGAAAGTCCTAATTTAGGTCATCCAAATTAAAAAACGAATCATTTTACACGAAAACGTGCATAGGGGGGGTTATCGTGGTCTCTGACACGAATCCGAGTTTAAAAGGCGAATATTTTCCTAAAAAAGCATCTTATAAATTAAAATGATTCGTTTTTTAATTTGGATGACCCAAATTAGGACTTTTCATACCGTCCAAATTCCAATGGAGACAAATTTATGGAAGGAAGAGGAGGTTTTTTATAACATTTTGGCGCAAATTACACTTTAATTCAGTCAATGGCTGAAATGTGAGTTAAGAATTCACTTGTCCAACCTTATTGATTTTTTTTAAATGCGGAAATNAAATGGTTCTCAAAAAAACCGAAGCAATAACTTCCTACTTTGTGTATCTCGCAATGGTCAGCTTGCAACAATTGTAGTCTGTGCTGACTTGTTCCAGCTCGAGCATCAGGCACCATTGTTGCAGAGTTTTTTCGTCAACATTTGTTTGTACGAACATCTGTGTTTGGGGATAGAGTAGAGCGGGGATGGGGAATGTAGGAGACAAAAAAGATGGGGTCTCCCCCTCCTTCCATGCTATACCAGAGGTGGTATCTGTCTTTATTTTTAAGATTTGTCCTTATTTGGGGGGTACCAATCTTAAAAAATCAAAATGTCCTTATTTTTAAGGTTTGAATAACATTAATAAGAATTTAATATAAATCAAAAAATTTAATATTAATAAGCAATAAAGCAATAGATAAACTTGAAATTTTAAAATTTAATCATAATGATGAAATAAAGATGAAATTAAATTAAAATTTGATAAATTTTAATTTTTAAATAAATTTAAATAATAATTAAATCGTGACCCTACTTATGGATGAATGAAAATGGAATGGAAGAATGCTAGAGAAAAATCTATAATTTGAAATTCAATTAATTATTTAAGCTAAAGTAACAAATATTCACTGGATATTTATTTTGAGCTAATTGTATAGTTTGTTTTTACGAATGTTTAAAAAAAGAATTTTGCATTTTCCATGATCCATATTAATATTATTCAAAATATTGGAGTGAAATGAGTTTTTTAAATATATTTTGGTAGATCAATTCGATTTGAAGGTACTTTGATAGCATTTAAGACCATCGATGAAGGTGGCTGCTATGTTCATCTGATCATCCAAAAGCACAAAGTCTGCATTGGTGCCCACACCGAGTGTGCCTATTTGATCCGTGATTCCGAGGAATTTAGCTTAATTGATTCCTTGATAGATTTTTAAGAGGGATATTATATGATTATGATTATTTAATAAGTCAGTGGTAATTTACAAATTTTATGGGTTAATTAAAAGCTAGACCAACTGCAAACTAAATAGCATCTTAAGCGATCTACATTTTTTTTCTTTTTTTTGAATTTTCTAAAAAAATTCTTTTTGTGCTGTAAATGCTATCTTTCGCCGTAAATTTGACTTTCCATCGTTATGGAATAGTTCAGCTAGAGACTAAAAAAGATAGTTGTTTGTCAATTTTGGATATATTCACTTAAAAATACATAACTTTCTAAATAGAAGATTAAAATAAGTTTTCTTGCTAAAATTGAAGAGAATCTTAATCCTATAAAATAAAAAAACCACGAAGATCGTTGTCTAAATACCGAAATAGAACTTATGTTATACCCTAAGTAAATAATTTAAAATTGATGATTTATATTTTAAGAGACATAAATAATCTAATTCATTTAATTTTAACATTTCAAACCTATAAGGTCGAAACTAACTCAAGTGTTGGTATATAATTAATTGAATCCTATAACTAAATCCATTATCTCTCTAAATCTGCCAAATACAACAATGAGTTTACCCGGATTCAGTGTTGCGGCTTTCAGTGCCTCCGCAACTCCATCAGTATTGGACGCATATTTGTTAAGCACAGTTGAGAAATGACGTATGCAATGTGGCATTGATGAAACACTAAAGAAATAATAAACTGAATTATTTTGATTATTTTATTATTTCAGAACTTGATTTACTGATTTTAATTGATTATATTAATCATCTAATAAATTTAAATTAATCTGGCCATCAGACCCTCCAATGTCTAACTAAAAATAATTCCAAATTATGTTATATTATGGTGATCAATCGTCCTTTTCCAAAGTAAAATAAATCTCTCTAATTCGTTGAATCAGCAATTCAACTCGGCTTCTCACCTTCCCGCTAGTGTGTCCGTGCCGTCCACCTTGGCCTCTGGACCCTGAACTCGTACAACTAAATCGCCCAATGCATGCACACCATCGCCGAGTCCCAGGGCTGCCATACAATCGGTCACCAGAATCAAGCCCTAATTTAAATAATAATTTTCAAACAATAAGTTTTCCATTAGGAAGACTGCAATTTAGCTTGTAAAAATGGGCACTTTTCGAAATTTTCGAATTTTTTAAATATCTAATTTTTAAAATTAAAAAGTGACTTTAATAAAAATAATAATAACAATTTTATTACCCGACGATTTAGACAGAATGCCGACAACAATGCCAATTCCCCCACATGAACTCCATCCGAAATCATTCCGTAGTAAATAGTGTCAGGAATTTTTGCCAAAAGACCCACGGTGCCAGTGTCACGATGGTCAAACTTAATCGGACATTTAGTAGAATAAAATTTGGGCGCCGGGAAAAAAGCTTTGAATCCTCAATTTTATTATTATAAACTGCTACAGAAAAAGCGAGTGATCAGTGAAAAGGAAATCAGACTACAATATTTTTACACAACACATCATAAAATTGAGGAGCTAAAATAAAAGTTGAAATTCTCTTGCTTTTTCTACGCTGATTATATAAGCATAAATGGAATTCAAAGGTAATTGAATTCTCCAGACAAACATATAACTAGTAAATAAAAAACTTATCATATGTACCTTAAAAGTGATATATGTTTATTAATTAGGCTAACATTCTAAAGCATAGTTACAACATTCCGTAATTTTTTTTCTAAATTCGTTACATTATCTAAAATTTTATACACTATAGATTAGATAAATAATGATTAATTATGTTTATTAATTAGGCTAACATTCTAAAGCATAGTTACAACATTCCGTAATTTTTTTTCTAAATTCGTTACATTATCTAAAATTTTATACACTATAGATTAGATAAATAATGATTAATTTTGGATTGATTTTTTTTTGAACTCTATGGGTNAAAATCGCGAAAAAAATTTAACTTTTCCAGCCTATGAAAATATTGAAAATTTTTTAAAAATATTGAGATCGTTAGATAGATAACTTATACCATATTTTATGCTTTACTGACACCTAATCTTTCTTTCTGTTGAATGGAGTTATAGACTTAGATTCCAGCTAAAAGCTGGTTCCGATTCCATTTCTGGCAAATTTTTCCATTTTTTTCTCCCTTTATCAGGGCCTCATTTTTTAAATTTTTCATTTCGTTGTAGGAAATGGATAAAACATTTTTTAAATTTAAATAAAAAAGCACTTTTGATATTTTGGTTAATATGGGCGACCACGTTTTACCCGCCGGTAGCAAAATGAGGTACAGGATTTCGCTACCCTAAATTTTAATGGTAGATCATCAGGGGACAATCACAATTCCCATCGACAAACGCCATCGACAACGACAAACGCCAAATTATCCCAAATTTGTCTACACGCCAAATATTTGGGATTTGGCGTTGTCGATGGCGTTTGTATATTTTGGCTTTGTCGTTCAATTTGTCTCCCAATCACAATTAAAGAATTTTGGATTGAAAACGACAAATTTTGTCATTGCAGTTGGGAAATAAGACAATAAATGCATGATATTCACAGTTTATCCCAATCAAAATTTTATATGGCAATTATCTCATGATATTCCATAAAAATTTTTATAATCAAATTTTGGTAAAATGATTCAATAATGATATTTTACATTCTATTGCTTAATGATTTCATATTTTTGAATTTAGGAGCCCATTTTGAAGGTCCATTCATTTCGGCAAAACGATGCGGATGCCATCCAGAATCACTGAAAGCCGCAATTCGCCCATATTTGGATCAAACTTTCTACCCAAAATGGCTTCGGTTGGGTGTTCTAGAAGGTATTGTACCTTGAATAAAATGTAATTGAATTGTGAATTGAAATAAAATAAATTTATTTTTAAATTAATCTACATTCATAAATAATGAATTTATAAAAAAATTTTTAATTTTTTTTAATTAAATTATTTCTGAAATTACAATTATCAATATCTATAATTCATAAATTATTTTTCTATCGATAATTTTTATATAATCTATTATATTTGAATTATCTTTTTACCATTAAAGCAAGTTCATCAATGGACAGCAGATTTTGTGAAAGAAACTTTGATAATTCACCCATAGCCGTGTCCAAAGGCGTGGTACAATATACCACATTGAAGAAAATGGTTGGGATGAATAGGTAATACATTAATTTGCTTGTACTTGAAGCATATTAAATTAAATAATATTTTAAATATTTTTAATTTTTTATTTAGAGAAAAAGCTCTAGAATAAAATAAAAAATAAAATTCATTTTGAATGATTTAATTCTCAATTTTAACGCCATAGTTTTTTTTATAATTTCTAACTTAAGAAAAGATAAATTGTAGGTTCTTTCGAACATACTAATTATAAAATTCTGTACAAATATAAATTAGCAAACATAGCTTGTAGTAAATAGATATTCAAAAAATATATTTAGAAAGAAACTCCAAATAAAAAATTTTAATATCTGCGAATTTACGATATTTAAAAAATAATAATAATTTAGTATTTTTGGCTGTAAACGACAATTTATTCTGGATAATAAGCTGTTTATATTAAATATAAAATGTACGCTATTTTATTTGTGAGCTGGTATCATTCCACGTTTTACAATTTAGATCTTTTATCCATTTGTGAGGAGGCGGTTCATATTATATTCAATAATATCTATGCTTATAATTTATTAACAATCAATGAATAACATTAATAAAGAATTTAATAGAAATCAAAAAATTTAATATTAATAAGCAATAAAGCAATTGATAAACTTGAAATTTTAAAATCATTTAATCATAATGATGAAATAAAGATGAAATTAAATTAAAATTTGATAAACTTAATTTTTAAATAAATTTAAATAATAATTAAATCGTGACCCTACTTAGGAAGAATGCTAGAGAAAAAATCTATAATTTGAAATTCAATTAATTATTTAAGCTAAAGTAACCAATATTCACTGGATATTTATTTTGAGCTAATTGTAGAGTTTGTTTTTACGAATGTTTAAAAAAAAAGAATTTTGCCTTTTCCATGATCCATATTAATATTATTCAAAATATTGGAGTGAAATGAGTTTTTTGATCAATTCGATTTGAAGGTACTTTGATAGCATTTAAGACCATCGATGAAGGTGGCTGCTATGTTCATCTGATCATCCAAAAGCACAAAGTCTGCATTGGTGCCCACACCGAGTGTGCCTATTTGATCCGTGATTCCGAGGAATTTAGCTTAATTGATTCTTTGATAGATTTTTAAGAGGAATATTATATGATTATGTAAATAAGTCAGTGGTAATTTACAAATTTTATGGGTTAATTAAAAGCTAGACCAACTGCAAACTAAATAGCATCTTAAGCGATCTACATTTCTTTTCTTTTTTTGAATTTTCGAAAAAAATTCTTTTTGTGCTGTAAATGCTATCTTTCGCCGTAAATTTGACTTTCCATCGTTATGGAATAGTTCAGCTAGAGACTAAAAAAGATAGTTGTTTGTCAATTTTGGATATATTCACTTAAAAATACATAACTTTCTAAATAGAAGATTAAAATAAGTTTTCTTGCTAAAATTGAAGAGAATCTTAATCCTATAAAATAAAAAAACCACGAAGATCGTTGTCTAAATACCGAAATAGAACTTATGTTATACCCTAAGTAAATAATTTAAAATTGATGATTTATATTTTAAGAGACATAAATAATCTNAAATACAACAATGAGTTTACCCGGATTCAGTGTTGCGGCTTTCAGTGCCTCCGCAACTCCATCAGTATTGGACGCATATTTGTTAAGCACAGTTGAGAAATGACGTATGCAATGTGGCATTGATGAAACACTAAAGAAATAATAAACTGAATTATTTTGATTATTTTATTATTTCAGAACTTGATTTACTGATTTTAATTGATTATATTAATCATCTAATAAATTTAAATTAATCTGGCCATCAGACCCTCCAATGTCTAACTAAAAATAATTCCAAATTATGTTATATTATGGTGATCAATCGTCCTTTTCCAAAGTAAAATAAATCTCTCTAATTCGTTGAATCAACAATTCAACTCGGCTTCTCACCTTCCCGCTAGTGTGTCCGTGCCGTCCACCTTGGCCTCTGGACCCTGAACTCGTACAACTAAATCGCCCAATGGATGCACACCATCGCCGAGTCCCAGGGCTGCCATACAATCGGTCACCAGAATCAAGCCCTAATTTAAATAATAATTTTTAAACAATAAGTTTTCCATTAGGAAGACTGCAATTTAGCTTGTAAAAATGGGCACTTTTCGAAATTTTCGCTAGAAACATTTAAATATCTAATTTTTAAAATTAAAAAGTGACTTTAATAAAAATAATAATAACAATTTTATTACCCGAGGATTTAGACAGAATGCCGACAACAATGCCAATTCCCCCACATGAACTCCATCCGAAATCATTCCGTAGTAAATAGTGTCAGGAATTTTTGCCAAAAGACCCACGGTGCCAGTGTCACGATGGTCAAACTTAATCGGACATTTAGTAAATTTGGGCGCCGGGAGAAAAGCTTTGAATCCTCAATTTTATTATTATAAACTGCTACAGGAAAAGCGAGTGATCAGTGAAAAGGAAATCAGACTACAATATTTTTAACACAACACATCATAAAATTGAGGAGCTAAAATAAAAGTTGAAATTCTCTTGCTTTTCTACGCTGATTATATAAGCCTAAATGGAATTCAAAGGTAATTGAATTCACCAGAGAAACATATAACTAGTAAATAAAAAACTTATAATCTGTACCTTAAAAGTGATATATGTTTATTAATTAGGCTAACATTTTAAAGCATAGTTGCAACATTCCGCAATTTTTTTTTAAATTCTTTATATTATCTAAAATTTTATATAATGATTAATTTTGGATTGATTTTTTGAACTCTATGGGTGATCTTATTTAATAAAATTACTTTTTAATTAAAATGGCCTGCGTACCGTAATATTTCTACCCATTACGTACAACGTGGATACAGTTGGCGTAAAACTCGGAGACGTAAAGGACGTAGGCACACTGGACTTCAAATTTTTTCCCTTAAAATTACGTATTTTTCTTTAAAATAAAGAAAATCACAGTTAGATGGTATTAAAACCAAATTCAAATATTTATTTCGCAAATTTTTACATTCAAAGACTTACAAAAAAATGAATACAAAAATACTTACCAATTGATACTTTAATGCCCTTTTGGTGCAAATTTTGAACTGCGCCAATGGCGCCAGGCAATTCAGGCGCAATAGTCACATAAGTTAGCTCAGATAGATCCGATCCGTAAACGGATTCTAGTTCATTACCAATTAGGGAAGAAACTATAAGTGATTCTGGATGGCATCCGCGTCGTTTTGCCGAAATGAATGGACCTTCAAAATGGGCTCCTAAATTCAAAAATAGCTAATCATTAAGATAGCATGTAAAATATCATTAATGAATCATTTTACCAAAATTTGATTATAAAAATTTTTATGGAATATCATGAGATAATTGCCATATAAAATTTTGATTGGGATAAACTGTGAATAACATGCATAAATTCATTTTTCCATATTCTTCAGAGTTAGAAACTCACCCAAAATTAGCGTTCCGATATTCTTTCTCGATTTATATTTACGCAGAATATTCAGGAATTTTTTGTAGGCATTTGGATGAACGGTGATAATGGTAGGGCAAAATCCAGTTATCTTAAGATCGAAGATTAACTTCAAAACTATACCTTAAAGCATTAATACTAAATAATATCCATTTTATTTTTAAGCCATTAATATTAATTCTTTTCTCTTATACTTAATTCTATAACTTTTCAAATGGTTGAATCAAAAATTAAATATCTTGGAGGGTTTATAAAATTATTTTTGACAAAAAAAATAAGTTTTTATAAACTAAAAGGCCTCTTGCAATATTAGTTTCTATTTTCAAACAAAAGCTTACCCCAAAACTCGGCATTTTCTGTACAATTTGTTCCAATTGGTCTAAGATTTTCTGCTCACTATCCAAGTTCATCAGCGATGTGAAGTCCACTCCGAAGGCACCGTTCACTTGGATGTCCAACAGTCCGGGTGCCAAGATCAAACCAGCACAATCCACCACTTTATCGGGACGCTTTCGCTCTCCGTAGAAAACGGCTTAAAATATTTTTTATTTTATTTTATTTATTTTCACAGAAAATTAATATAGCTAAAAAATTAATAATACAAATAGCTTGACTTTTTTAATTGGATGAGCCATAAAAAGCCTTTTTAATAGTGAAAAATTTAAATCACATAAATTCGAAAACCAAAATTCATTCTCTAAATATTATTTGTTAAATAAAAATAATATAATTGAAAATATATATTGACTTTGAAATTAATTTTTAATAAATAAATGGAAAAACCTTGAGAGTCCAATACTTTGCCGCCACGGATCCAAATTTCTTCCGCATCAGTGGCAAAATGGCCATTCCGAAAAAGTCGGCAATTCCGGAAACATACAATCAGATCCTGATCTTGGCAAGAATTCAGAGACGGATCTTGGTAAGAGATGCTATGAGACATTTGAGGAAGGGGAAATGAGTTGAAATTTAGGGAAGAATGGATTATTACAAATAAATGTTTTTGTGTTATCATTATCATTATTATCAGTAGATCGTGTTTATTTGCATAGCACAACATTTTTGAAGAAAAAAATGTATTTGGCGATCAGTGTGATAATGATAAGATTAAAAGTTAAAATTAAAATCCACTAAATAAATAAAAAAGAAAAATATTTCTCACTATTTATTGTTTTTATTATCTGTTTGATTACATTTTTAGTCGTGCTTCATGTCATTTACACGAGTTAATCTTCTTAAGTTTTGGATATTACTGGTCCATTAATTTCTTTTACCTCAAATCGTTTGAACATGTGAATATTATTACAACGAAAACCTTCCTTCAATAAAGGATGAGATCGGTTTTTAGTTTTCAGCTTTTGAAAATATTTTATGTTGGCGATCTGTCTTTTTCCCCTTTCTGTGATAATATATTTTTGTTCGTTTCATAAATTGGCCTCATTGCCGATTCGAGGTAAAAAAATAAATGGATCAATATTTTTAAAAGATTATTTCTGCAAATTATTCCGATAAATTAACAAAATAAATTTTAAAAATATTGAGTATTCGAACGAATTAAAAAACAATTTTACTAAAAATTTTACAAAATGCAAAAAAGAGTAGGAGCCGACCGGAGTTGAACCGGTGACCTATTGATCTGCAGTCAATTGCTCTGCCACTGAGCTACGACTCCGATGAGAAATTGTGCTTTTATTTACACCATGAAGCCACCAAATTCTCGCTCTATATAATGCTAGGATGATGCAATATCCAACCATATTCGATCCATTTTGCGGGGAAAATCGATGCGAAATGACAAAAAATCAGAATACTGGTGTTTCAGATTATTTTATTTTAATCCATTTCACAGTTCCAAAAAAATTATCTTAATAAAATATTTTTATGCTTAGAAACTGTGGAAATTTAATTTTCTGCAAAAATTCACAGAAAATGTACAAAAAATTCAATGATTAAAAGCCATAAAATTGGTATTAAGTGGGATAGAAGCCATGGCGATATTCGATGTGATTTAGCGGACGTAGAGGTTTCATTTGTGAAGGCCAGAGGGGCCAGAAACTGCACAACTTGGTCCCGAACAACCGCAACTTCGGGCTCGCATTTGGGCGGCAGATCGGCCCATTTCATGCGCAACATCTGTGCAATGGCATCCCGACTGCTGGCGAACAGAGTAGCAACCAACTAAAAATATAAAAAATTGAGATGTTTATTTTTATGTGGCAAATAATTTCAAAAAATTAATAATTAAATAAATACAGATCGAGGAATTTTTCTGGTGTCCATAAGTAAAAAACCAATCTGACACGAAAGAAAAGACTGTGTTTTCGCTGTATCTTTCTCTGTTTCTATGTGAGGCGCCAAAAATAGCATTTGAATTTCATTATGCGCGTTTCAATTTTTTGTTCGTTTCCGCTTCAGTTTTGATGGAAATTTAGAAAAATTACTCGATCTGGCATAAATAGAAATTATTGTAATTTTTAATTTTAAAGCCAAAATTTTAAAATTCAAAATCTATGTAATCGAACCCTTTCGGATACCAGTCCACAATGTTTGCCATATTGGCCAATAAAACAGACGGACAAGTGCCGCAAATCCGCGCAAATTGAGTCCACCAACTCGACACTCACATTTTTGGTCAATCTTTCAATGCCATGGCGCAATTTTCTAAAAAAAATTTTTTTTTAAGTTTTATAAGTTTTAATTAAATTTATGCATCAAAAAAATTATTGATTATCCCAACAAAAAAGCTATTTGGAACTTATCTAAGAGAATTTTGTTCATTATGATCATAGACATATTTAGAAAGTTCTTACTGGCTCTCAAAATGACATTCCATCGTGATTGAATCGATGTTCGCCATCCAACATCCGAATTGAGTTTGAAGTACTAAAATTATAAAATTTATAAATTAATTATCGAAGTTATAAATAGCCTTATTGATATCATCTTTTTACACAAGGGAAATTGAATAATTGATTTTTTCTTATAAAAAATTTGACTGATTCGAATGAAATAAATCGCATTAGAGGAAGTATATTCTATTTTTAAAAATTAAACATTAACCTCGAATATTTCCACAAATGGTCTGCCAAGGCTGGAGTCCAATCCGAAGAATGTCGTTTTCTATTGACGAAGGGCATCCTCGAAGGCATCCGTCCAATTCGGCATTGAGCCTTTGGAAATATAATAAATAAAATTACTTAGGTTGGAAACTAAGTTCTGAGCCCTCCTCACCAATTCCGCAAAAACATTTTTTATAAAATCAAATTAATAAAATAAATCTACCCAATATCCATCATTATTATCGATATTATTGTATATTAGTATTTTTTTATGCAAAAAATCAATATCACTAGTCAAAGATTTTAAGGAGATATTGAACCGAATATAATATGATCATACCTCGGCAAGGGGGGGGGTCAGACCCCCCCCCCCCCCNGGGGGGAGGGGAGGTGCGAAGTGGGGTAAAAAGGCAAATTTTTGAAAGAAAAAGGGTCCAATTTCTCAAAAATTTCTCCGGCGGCCCCTATCGGGACCGCCGTCACCCGTTTGCGAAGTGGTATGTTTTGTGTTTTGTCTTACCCACTTCGCAAATCGACCACTTCGCTCCCTGCGAAGTGGTCTTAAGCAAAAAAATTGATCAATTTTCTTTAAGATAAGGACTAAAAATGTTTAAAGGATATTATTGGTAAAAAAGAGCTTCCTAGCCCTTCTAGTTATTTTACTCCATAGGCCTTTTTGAAATACCAGGTTTTGGGCCAATAATCCGAAAAAGCAATACCAGGGAAAAATTTTAAGGATAAGTCAGAAGAATTGAATTTTTAAAATATTTGGCCTAATTTGGCCCTATATTATTGAATGATAATGATTTGAGCCTTTGAAAAAGCCCTAGAGGTGAGATTCTCATTTTTGGCCCTAGAAAATGCCAATTTTTAGGGGTTTTTGGCGACCTTATTTTTGGCGCTTATCCGAAGTTTCTAATTTTTTTCTTTTTTGCAACATTAAAGAGGATGGACTATCATTTTCAGCAGATTTTGTTTTTCCATCTTAGAATATAGATTCAATTAGAGCCATAGAAAAAGGATGGTCGAATGTCTATTTAGGTCTATTTTAAATCATAGATTTTTTAAATTTCAATAAAAAATTGATTTTTCTTGCAAAATGGTAAAAAACAATCTTATCTAAAAAATAAAAAAAAAGATCAAGATGATTGATGGCAAAATAACAAAGTTATGATTTTTTAAAAATGAATCTATGAAGAGAGCTCAGAACTTAGTTTCCAACCTAAGTAATTTTTTAAAAATCATTTACTTGCAAATCCCTTGCACTTTTTGGCTCATCTGATCCCTATTGGCACCATAACGTAACAAATCATTCAGGGGGAATACAAAATCCGAAGACCATTCATTTTCCATCTAAAATTAAAAAAATTATGTAACATATAAGTAATTTCATGATAAGATGGAAGATATTATATTTAGTAAAGCCTTATTACCTTTCTTTACTTATTCTTGACGGATAGGGAACTTTTAAAAAATAATAATATTTTCCCGCATAGAAATTCGGCATATAGAGAAAAATAAAATTGCGCATAATACTCAGAAAAATTTTAAAGAGAATTCGTACATCTATAACATACCTGTCCAAGGGGGGGGG
>LDKF01000930.1:18119-49750 GCA_001026735.1 Rotylenchulus reniformis
CCCCCCCCTGGACAGGTATAATCTATAATCATCGACTCAATTATTTTAATGTTGTTAACTATTAATTATTTATTAATTTTCGGCTGAAATATGATTGTTTATCCTTTATTCTGCTTTAAACTCATCGTACATAATACTGATCCATTTTTTCAAATTTTGTATAAAAAACCTGTAGCATATGGTTATCCTTGCATTTCAGCAGGCAAAGTGGCACAATTGGTAATGCTTTAGCGGTCATCAAAAATGGTTCTCGGGTCGTAGTTTTCGACGGGAAAGTGCCCAATTTTTGCGTAAAAATTTTGCCAATGGAAAATAACAAAAGAATCGGCGGGAACAATATTTTATACATGTCTCTATAATTAAAAAATTAATGATATATCAATCCTCAAAGATGCTTAAAATTTTAAACTCAGGGATTGAATCCTAGAAAATTAAAAAATATATATATATAAAACTTATGACGAAATAAATATAAAACATTTGCTTTATTATTAATAGAAAAATCATAATGATAATATAAACTGCTAGGATTACCATTTGCTAGATAATTACAACTGGATTATGGAGATAAATGTTTAAACTTTTTTGTTTCCATTAAATTATTATAAAAATAATATGTAATAAATTATAGTAATCTATAAAAAAATATTTTTGACTGTCAAGTTATTGCCGAAAGAATCCCTTCATAAAACATACTAATAATAACAGGCTTCCTAGGAGCTTTTTATAGGAATGCTGATGCCATCGATAATTAGATGTGTTATAAGAAGGCCTCGGGGCATGGCCAAAAAATTCCTAGTGCCTAATTTGTTTTGGCAACAGATTCATTCATCAGTTCCATTTAGCATCATTTTAGCGGCCATATGTAAAAGCTTCCTCCTATTTCCTGTTTTTCTTGCCCCAAAAATGCCAAAATGATATGGCACATTGGGTGAGGATAATGGGAGCGGACAAAATGTGCAAAATGCCGGATGTTAAGGTTCAGAGTGCGAATTTTCAAGTAGCAATAAAAATCCGGAATTGAAAAAAATTAAATTCCGAAAAAATCAATTTCTTAAATCCCCTAAAAATATCAAAATTAAAGTAGATTTAATATATATTGATCAAAGATCAATTTAAAATTTAAAGATTTTATATTAAGTTTA
Organism: Rotylenchulus reniformis; assembly: GCA_001026735.1. NCBI lineage: Eukaryota > Metazoa > Nematoda > Chromadorea > Rhabditida > Hoplolaimidae > Rotylenchulus > Rotylenchulus reniformis. The sequence continues at coordinate 19,265 of LDKF01000930.1, forward strand.
TGTAATGTTGAAATATATAAAATTAAATATTTTTATTTTAATCAATCCACTGGTTGTTATTATGTATGATATAATTTGCCAACAAAAACACATTTAAGTATATGTAAAATATTTTTTATGACAATTTAAAAATATATAAATTGAGTCGAATAAAATTTTTGCATTCTTCAAGAAACATTTTAGAAATATTTAAAAAAATTAGGCAGAATAAAATAAAATTCAAAAAATATGGGGCAATCTGGGAATTGAACCCAGGGCCTCTCGCACCCAAAGCGAGAATCATACCATTAGACCAATTGCCCACATGGCTAGGCATGCGCATCATTTCATATACATATAATTATAAATTTTCATAAATTTTTTGAACTTTCATGGAAAAAAGCAAATTTCGAATTATTTTTTTCAGCTAATCTTTAGATTAATATTGATAATAATTTATATTTCAGATAAATTTAACTAATAAATATTTTAGAACTCGACAAAAATATTTTTCAGCATTTCCATTATTACCCGAAAAAGCTAATGACAACTCCGTTATTAGGTATTTAAATCAATTCAAATATGCAAAATGCACTTTTGTCCAATGTTCGTTACACTCTTCCCCATTAATAAATAATAACTTTTATTGTTATGATCGGCTGTAACCGTCTGCGATGTTGGAGAAGAAGCACTCCGTCCATGTTCGGTGGTGGAACCAAATCTATCTTTTATACAATATGTTGATGTTGTTGTTATTATATTTTCCTAATCCAAAATTATTATTTTTGCAATCTTTTGATAACTTTTGATTTCAACTACATATTCATTAGGATAAAATATGGGTTTTCAAAAATTAAATTCATTTTTATCCAGATATGAACTTTGCAAAACTAAACAGCACAATGCTTTTATTCTTCTTGCAAATCTTCATGCTTTTCCTTGCACTACAAATATCAGCAAGTCCACGAGTTTGTACATTTATTTCATTTTTAAATTAAAGTTATTACCGAGATTATTAGCATCACATTTTATGATGATAATAATAAACCCAAAAATTTTATGGCCAGAAAAAAGGCCAAAATCAGCTGATTGTTTATGCCTAACTTGAAGGAGTTAGGAGTTAAAGCGAAATTTTCGGCAATGAATTGGTTTTTTTTTATTAACTAAGATCAATAGCAAAATAAAAATAATTTTAATTTTTACAAATCAAAAATTTCAGCCCCCTAGACCCCATGGGATGGTGATCCCGGTCCGAGCCACCTTGGTTCTGACTGACAGTTTCGGCACAAATTCTTCCAATTCCTCAACGTCTCAAGCTGATGAGTCCAAGGGCATGCAAGTGGTACGGCAAGGGGTTGCATTGCAAGTGCCAATGCCGAAGGGGCAAAGTGATCAGTGAACAATTTGCTTATTTCAGCTTTTTAAATTCCATAATTGTGTATTTTGCTAGAATTTATAGATGATATATAACACAAAATAATATCAAATTATTTTAAATTTCAACCAAATCAAATTACTAAAATTTTCGAATTGCTGGACTAATTGGGTTCACAAATTAAAATTTATCAATATGACCAACATCTGGGCCTATATTTTTTAATAAAATGAATTATCAAAAAGAAAATTATTTTCTTTAATAAATTTTTGATGCCTTTGGTGGATGATGGTGAACATTCGAGGAATGCGGAATGCCAAAAAAATTTATGACCATCATCTCGGTCTATACGGATTCCAGTTTTCATCGCGAAATAGAAATAACATGCAAAAATGGGGTCAAAAATGGGATGGCGGTTAATTGGCGACCACTGATGACAGACATCGTGTTGATCAGCTGGATCAGCCTCCGCCCATTTTCTTTGATTGATAAATTATTGCTTGAGTTCGAAATTATTAAAACCCAAAAATGAAAAAATAGAAAAGTATCGGATATATGTTCGAATGCAAAGGAAAATGCTTTTTATTCCTCAGGTCCTTCAAAATATCAACAAAAAATTTAAGAGAAACTAAGTATTTTTTAACGTAAAATTTCGATAAAAGATTAAAATGTCAAATTCAGCAGGAGTTTATTTTTCTATGAGAAGTGCTCAAGACTCATATAACTTTAGGTTATTAGTTTTTCAACCTAAGTAATTAATAAATTGTTTGTTTTTTTATCGTAGCTAAAACAAATGCCAAAACAACAATAACATCAATCCCCGGAAAATTTCACTTTCACATCCCAATTTCCCCGAGATTAATGGTTTTTTGATGGGAATCATCTAGCTTATTCCATGACCTCCGCTGCCGCTGGTCGTCGTCATCCGTTTCGTGCGCTGCGCAAGCGAGCGCGCGGAATACGGAAATCGGCGAGACCCCCGAATGACCACCCCAAATTGCAACGAATCCAGAAAAAGACACCCCATTAAGACGGCTACTAAGCACCGGGAGAGTGGAGACCTTCACCCCCAAAATTGTTCACTTCAAAAATTCGCCGCCATTTTGTTCGCTTTTTGATTGAAAAGTGAAAGCAAACTAGTTTTCGATGGGTGAGATCGATCATTTTAATTTTTGGATAACTTTAGAATTACAATTGTAATTCAATTTCAAGTTTTAGCTTTAGTTTAAGCACGCATTTAAAATTAAAAAATCTTTACTAGCATCCTTTATCTATGTACCCGATTAAACTTTGGAGGTTTTTGTTGCTTTTTAAAGAAATTTTCTTTTTACAGCATTATTAAAGGATAACAAGTTTAAAATTTTGCTTTTTTAGATCCTTTGGATGATGGTTAACTTTTAAATTTTTCTCTCTGAATTCTTTTTATTTATATTTAAATTTTTAACTTTTAATCGACTTTAAAGGAAATGATATTCGGGTGGCAGCATTTTTCAAATTCATTTTGCATTAATATTTTAATCATTAACATATATTATTTTAATTACGAAGTCGTTGAATCAGTGCCAACGGAATCTAATATGCCAAGAAAGTAAGAATTTTTGGATTATACTTTTTAATTAATAAACAAATTATTATTTTTTATGAGAAATATAAATTATCTTTTTTTCACATTTTTAGAGACAATTCCGCGCTTTTGGCCAGGATAAAGCAATTGAGAAAGAGCAGCGAATTAATAGGCCAAAAATGGAACACTCGGACGAATCCAAAAAGGTCTACGACAAAAAATGCGAAGCCGAAACGATACAAATGTTTTCTGGTGGAAGATGATCCGCAAGAAGTGGGCTGAATTTAAATGAAAACTAAAAATTAATAAAATACGGGAAAAGTAGGGGAAATTTTTACAATTATTAAACTTCTTCAAAGATAAATTATTAATTTTTCATTAGGCATCTTTTTGATCAAAGTGAATAATTTGACCAAAAAATTTTTATACTTACCATAAGGATCCTTAACAATATTTTTGAAAATTTTTTGATTTCTGTAAACATTATGATGAAAATATTTTTTAATTAATAGCTGTTCAACCAGCACAATAGCTATTTCGCGGGATTCCAACAGCTATCAAAAGTTGGTAGAAATGAAGGTAATAATCGAAAAAATAATGGTGCTATGTCGTTTCTTAAAAACATCATAATGCGCGTTTCTTAAATATCCATCAAAACCCAAATGGGACGTTTCTTAAATTTCCATCAAAATGAGTCATTTCTTAAAAATCCATCAAAACCAAAAAGAGCATCATCCATAACCAAACATCTCCAAAGACAAAATCACACCTGAGCTAATTCACATAAAAATCCAAAAAATCATCAAAAAAATAAAATTTTAAAAAATCAATACTAGTGCCGTTTTTCCTGTTAATTCTTTTTTCTTATTAGATTACATTAAATAATTCGTTCAAAAATTCTATCGATCTCTAGACTGCCAATTTCCATTTTTTTTAATCTTATCTTTTTAATGAAGTGATGAATGATGGCGCCTCGGCATTATTTTTTTATATTTTGATTTTATTATTTTTNAAAAATAATAAAATCAAAATATAAAAAAATAATGCCGAGGCGCCATCATTCATCACTTCATTAAAAAGATAAGATTAAAAAAAATGGAAATTGGCAGTCTAGAGATCGATAGAATTTTTGAACGAATTATTTAATGTAATCTAATAAGAAAAAAGAATTAACAGGAAAAACGGCACTAGTATTGATTTTTTAAAATTTTATTTTTTTGATGATTTTTTGGATTTTTATGTGAATTAGCTCAGGTGTGATTTTGTCTTTGGAGATGTTTGGTTATGGATGATGCTCTTTTTAGTTTTGATGGATTTTTAAGAAATGACTCATTTTGATGGAAATTTAAGAAACGTCCCATTTGGGTTTTGATGGATATTTAAGAAACGCGCATTATGATGGTTTTTAAGAAACGACCCAGCACCAAAATAATATATAACAATTAATTTCAAAAAAAAGATTTGGAAGAAAGCCCGAAACGTGCACATCAGCAGAACAGCGATGGACATGCATCTTCCTCGCGTTATTTTTATTCTCCGACAAAAAGCACATCCCCAGCAACAGCATCGCCGATTATTGAAGTGGGTGAAAGTGAAAGCACATCAGCAGCAAATGATATACCGGATAAAATGCTAAAAATGGAAAAAAAGAAATATATTTATAAAAATTACATTTTTTTAACTAATAAGATTAACGAAAAAACTAATTAAACTAATTATGATATACTGATAAGTTTGTGCTTTCAAGTGTAAATCATTTTCTATTATTTTTTTAAATGGTTTATACTTAATAGATACAAATTTTAATGTAAATCGGGGAATATATGGTAAGGATTTGATTTTACATTTACCACATTTTACAGTATATTGATGATGATTACGCTGTCGAGGAAGAGGAGGAGCAGCGAAGTACGGTAGCAGCAGATACGATGCCATCAACGCCGTCAACACCGACTCGCGCAGTGCACACATTGGCACCCAGACAGAAGTTCAGCAACCGACTAAAGGGTCCGGCTAGTTCAGCAGTATGATTTTTAATATACATACCAAAGCATTGAAGGTTTAAAGAGAATTAAACGACAAACAAATAATTCCTTGAAATTTTTCGTTCATTAAAAAGATTGAAAAAATACCAATAAAATGTAAATTATTGTAAATAAGTAATTAGAAATAAGATCTAAATACGAACCTAGAAATAATGTTTTTATTTATTTTCACTTTTTCCCATATTATTTGAATCTTTTGGCTAATTTGGCCATCATCAAAGAATTTTCTTTGGAACTTGGGTGTCCTATACAGAGAATGCACAAAGAATATAGGTTCTACACAAAGAACCTATAAGTGAGGAAAAATTATAGGAGTAGCATTTTAAAAACTAATCTTTTAATCCGATGCATAACAGATATAACTACAATATTATATACGGCTTCAAGCATAACTTATCTTCTTATTGTTTAGCAATCTAATAATCTAAAGCAAACCAGCGTGGTTGACCAAGGACTTGTTCAGAAACTAATGAAATTAAGCAATGCCCAAATCAAAAGAATTGTAAGAAAAAATTCACTTTTCATGAAAATAAAACTCAATTATAGCCTCAATCGCCTCAATCGCATCATTCTCGAATTGATTCTGTCAAGAAACTCCTAGGAAAAACAATTCCAACGGAGGATTCCGATTCATTGGAAGAATATGCTGACGATAATCAAGGTAAATCACGAAAAAAATAATTTTTGTTGGTAAAAAAATTCGACAAACCCCCTTAAAATGGGAAAAACATATGTTTAGGAGATTTATACATTGGCACAACAAGAAGGCCATTTGTGCCGCTCACAATGTCCACAACACTGAGAGTTCAGCCACATACGCCCAAAGTAGAAAGTATGACATTGTACTTAAAAATATAAATATGATTAGTTAAATTCCAATTAAATATATAAAATTGGATGCATATAATATTTGTCAAAATATTTTTTGAATACTTACATAGTATAAAAATGCTGTAAATTTTAATTAAATAATAAAAGTTGATACTTTTGTTAACCATTGGTTTGGTCATCTTTTACGTTAATTGTAACTAATATTATTTAAAAGTCGTTTATTTTTCAGCTATTGTTGACACTGTCGCGAATCGTGTGATTGATAAACCCGATAAAATCAGACAACTGATCCCGGACGTCAAAATCAAAGCTTCCATGAGACCATCACCATCGCCAAACAATGAACTTCCTCCCCGAGCAATTCCACATTCGGCCGCAGAAAGAGACAGTAATTAAAATAATATTTAATAACTCCAAAATTCTTAGAGAATAAAATTGTTAATATATAGGTTAAGTAATTATTACAGAGACAATATAATTATTCAAATATGCTGTTAAAAATTTTTTTCCCAAAGATTCATTAAATTCCAACATTCCATAAACCAAAAAATTGAGACTAATTCCTACAAAAAGAGTAATTTTGAATTTTTCACAAAAATGTTAATTTTATTTTTATCATAAGTCAATGGAATGTTGGTAAGCTGAAATATTATAAGCTGGTCCTATATCATAAAAGACGCAAGTTCTTAATAAGAATATGTTCCTTTCTATGAGCAGGATCACAATTTTTTAGGAATCAAATAGGTAAGAAATAAAATTGAGCCCTCTATTTATAAAAGCTATACTTTTAATTTATGTTTAAGATTCGAATGAAGAAACTGAAAATGAAAATATTGAGGAGGAGAACAAAATGGCCGAGAGGTTGTCTAAGGAAATACAACAACAGGCACAGTTGGTCAGGATAACGGCGCCACGAAAAATTGCGGACGCTAATCAGCATGCATCGCAACTGCATGCAGTGCAGGAAGCACCCAGAGATGCGCAGGGTTAAAATTTATATTTATTCATTAATTCTTTTTTTATTTAGGAAGACCATTAATACTGTCTCCAGAGCATTGCAAAATGGTAAGTAAAATTTTGTTGCTTTTTATTGCAATGAATTATCGAGTACTAATGATATATATCCCTATAAATGAATTATTTTCTAAGAAATAATTTTTACAATATACTGTATAGTGTGTATACTTGAATATTATTATTAGGGCTTGAAAAAAAGTCATAAAAAATTGCCAAAAAGTCGACTTAAAAAGTCACAAAAAATACTCAAAAAGTCACCAAAATTGCTCAAAAATGCCAAAAAAGTCACAAAAAGTCAATGAAAAAAATGAATAAAATTGCAAAAAAGTGAACAAAAATGTAAAATTTTCTCTACAAATGTATTTTTTGTTTTAGAAGCAATTTCAATCCATAAAACAAATTAAAAATCAAAACATAAAAGTTAAGAAAAAATCAGAAATTTAGCAATATTCTTTTTTGTAATTTCCATTATAAAAATTGACGATTTTTAAATTTTGACAAAAAAATTCCTTGAAATTTTTGTAGTTTTCCCCAGAAAATTCGATTTTCAGCAATAAATTTCAAAAAAATAAGACAAAAAAATTAAGAATTTGCTCCAAAAGTCAAAAAAGTCATGAAAAAGTCAAAAAAATGCGAAAAAAGTCATAAAAATCCCAAAACATGCAAAAAAAGTCAAAAAAAGTCAAATAAAAATGTAAGCCAGAGGCGTCAGATCAAGTTGAAAATGTGTTTTACAAGGTTTTTAGGCCATTTCAGGCCAGCAGAAAAAAAGTCATTTGACTTCATTTTCAAGCCCTAATTATTATTTAAAAATGACAAAAAAATTTCCGTCATTAAATCTTTTAAATATATTATCTTAATTGCAAGTAATTAAAAAAAGTATTTTTTCTTCAAATTAATTTCTCTTTCCAAAATTAATTCAATTTTTCGTTTCCTTAAGGTGCACGGCTACTCGCCGTACATGCCGCACGTTCTACACGCACGTAAGCACGCGTTGTTGACGCGCAAACGGTTTTACATAAACGGTGTCCGTTGAACACGGCTTTAGCTATAGCTTGTTGATTCCTGCTTCCAGCCAAGGACGGACGTGCAGAAAAGGGCCAAAAATTGAGCAAATATTTTTGATTAAATTGTTTTTTTATATGGTTGAAAAAATTTCTTTATAGTTTTCGCGAATTGTTTTTAATTTTAAATCAATCGAAAAATAGAAAATAATAAATTAAAATAAATATTTTCAAAAAAATTTGACATAATATTTATTAAATAAAAAATTGCCTACCTATATTAAAAAAAATACTACATCATATTATAGAATACTAAAAAAGATTTAAACTTGTATAACCGCTTACACTACGGTTACAATGTGTCCGCAATCCGCGTCCGCGTCCGCAAAATTTTTGATGGGTGGTTACAATGCAAAATGCATTTTGCGGATGACTTTTCGGTCCACAAAGACGGATGCAGACGCGGATGAAAACGCGGATGCATTGTAACCACCCCTTGCGGATCCGAACGCGGATCGTCCAGCGCGGATGGAAAAACGGAGCAGAAAATGAAAATCCATTGTAAACATCCATCAAATATTTTGCGGACGCGGACGCGGATGAAATATCAAATATTTTGATATTGTCCGCGTCCGCAATCCGCGTCCGCAATCCGCAAAATTTTAGTCATTGTAACCACTTTCTCCTCATCCGCGTCCGCGTCCGAAATGTCATCTGCGCTGGTCAGCGTCCGCGTCCGTCAAGGGTGGTTACAATGGGTGGTTACAATGCATCCGCGTTTGTATCCGTTTTACAATCCGTTTTACAATCCGCGTTGGGTGGTTACAATGCATCCACGTTTGTATCCGCGTTTGTATCCGTTTTACAATCCGTTTTACAATCCGCGTTGGGTGGTTACAATGCATCCGCGCTATCATCCGCAAACTCATCCGTTTTGCGGTCCGCGTTGACATCCGCAAACCCAACAAAGGGAACGCGGACGCGGATTGCGGACACATTGTAACCGTAGTGTTAATCGGACAGACTAATTTGAACCCATAGGATGGACATTTGCTGATCATTTCCCCTCCCTTTTGACATTTCATCTCATTTGCTCGATCTGACCCCTATTTAAACTCGCATATTTCCTTCATTCTTCAGTCATTCATGACAGTTCCACTCCTTATTTGTTGAGTGTGCACAAATAAAATATCTTCCTACAGTTTTTACGCATTTTTTATCGATCGGATCCAATCAGGACTCTCCGTATTTATTTTTTGCAAATCGAACTTATTCTCCATTTTGTTCGAGTCCGACCCAGATCAGACTTTTACTCCTCCCTTTTCCCGATACCTAACCCCAAGATAGAATTAAGTTTGGAAAGATTAAAAATTTTAAAACTCGATAATATGTAAATGATCGGTAGAATCATTATCAATTATTTGCATTATTTAAAATTTATTATTTAATTTATACGACTTAGAAAATTAATTATTTACCAAAAAGTATTTTTGAAATTATACAAAAATTATTGAAAAATAATCATAGATCTTCGATGTCATCCGGAAACGATGATACCATGACAGGCATGAAGATTTTTCCCACTGTTAGTGCGTCGTCAAGTTCACGACTGCGTGTCTATAAATTTTATTTAAAATATTTTTATTATTTTTATCATCTTCAAATTGTTTTTAAATTTCCCTTTAAGCTTCTTCAACTAGTACCGAAATTTCCTGCAAAAGGGACAAAAGTTTTCCGAATCGAATTGCAATTGCCGCCGCATCGGATCCGCACCTTTGGGCAACCATTGCGTGCAACTCGACGAACAATGCTTCTCGTTGCGCACATTGGTCGGGTGAAAGTTGCGCGAATCGCTCAACTGATCAGATGATTTTTATTGGCCAATATTTAAAAATAATTATATTATTATATTAATTTTTATAATGATATGTTTCTACTCCAGTTTGCGCGTCCAATGGACCTTTTACGCGTCCAATCGACTTTTACGCGTCCAATCAACCTTTACGCGTCCAATCAAAAGTTTACGCGTCCAATCAAAAATTAAAAAAATAACGATTAACGAAAATCCGAGAAAACATACTTATAATAAAAAATCTGCTCTTCTACGTATGTGGTAGTTATTTTCCCGTTTCATTAATCCGCCTCCCCCTTCCCCCTTAATTTTCTTGATTTTTGCGATTAAATAACGAATTTATAACTTATCCTTGATTTTTCTCTCTATAACACCTTATGTACATGTTCGAAAATTTGGATCTGTTCAATTCCAAAGAAACAACAATAAAAACATAAAAACTATTTCATAAAAATACTGTTCTGCGAGAAGAAGATGGTTTATGTTTTAATGGGTTTTAATCGTTTATTTTTGATTGGACGCGTAAAGGTTGATTGGACGCGTAACAGTGGATTGGACGCGTAAAAGGTCCATTGGACGCGTAAACTGGAGTAGAGCCTATGGTTCTATTTGCAAGAGTTATTAAATGATTTAGTGATTTAAAAAAGCAAAATTTCAGGACTCTGTTTTATTGGAATTTTTTTATTGAAACAAAGAAATTGTCAATTGGCTTAGGCTTGTAAAAAATTATAAAAAAAATTACATTACTAATTTATTGGTAACAATTCTCACCAATGTTCCATATTTGGATACTCATTAAGGCATGAATTTCCGGTTGAAATAAATCCAATGGTCTGAAGTGGTCCCTGATGAATGCAAACCAGCGATCGAGGAGTGGAATTGTAAAACTAAAATTTCAAAATTCAATTTTCGTTATCATGCAATGGTTTTTATATAAATAATTTCGTTTAAATAATTTCTCTAAATGCCAAAAAAATAAATGTTAAAAAGTTTAATAAATTTAAACAAAAACGTTGTTTCCTAATTCAACAATTTTTATTTATTTTTAAATTTTTATTAACTTATGCGTTCGTCATTCTCATCTTCGGTATCGAAGAAATATTTCAAATTATTTTTGTTGATGGAACAACATGTATGGATGATAAGTTGGTCCTGGACATTATCAGATTGGTCCGGAAGGTAACGAATCTGTTAACAAGGTTTATTATTTATTTTTTAATTAAATAATCTATCAAATTATAAAAAGGAATTGAAATTTACCGTTGTTTCGGAAATATGAATAAAGCTTGCTTCCAATTCATAAGTTTTAATAATGGCTATCTGCAAACAAATTATAGAAAATTAAAATAATCGAATTGAAAAATAATTATTAATTCAAAAATATATAAATATCTTATGACCTAATAATACTTAAGTACTTTATATTAAAATAATAATTTTTTTATCTTTTCGGACTTTTAAATTATCAATAATTTTACTCGATTAAATTAATTTTTAATTTATTTTATAAAAAATTATTTAAAAATTTTAGTGTTAGATATATTTCAGTTACTTTACGCTGCGATGGTAACTGGTCCAACTCGGGAAAATGTTCCCGGATTAGTGCATAATTCAGGGTTATGTTGCCACGATGTAGTTTGCACACATCTTTTTGCTTGATAGGTATCAATTTGGGCAACGTCATTGGATGGAAATTCTGAATTTTTATAAAACATTAAAAAGACTTATTAGGCAGTTCAAAAATATTAAATTTAATATGATTTTAAAAATAATTGAGCGTTAAATAGAATTAAATTACTAAGAAAATTATTTTAAGTTCATAAAAAAATCATACAAATAAAAATGAATTTTTTTACAAAATTTTAAAATAATTCTTGATTTAAACTTTTGTATAAAATTTTAAATTATTTTTATAGGAATTATTTTCCCTTTTTTTCTGCCCACTTTTTGTTCCTCATAATTGATTCGACTCTCCGACCCGTCCAGCACACTCAGCAATGCCAATTCGCCGTTTTTCAGAGTTTGAAATGATCGCGCAAATTTGTTGGTCACCGGGAAGGACATGTCGAATTGCAGCTCAAATCGAATCTTATTGAAATGTATTCATTGGATTTATTTTAGAAAATAAGCTTGTATTCACATAAAATTCAACTTTCTCTCATTGCCAAAAAACGCGCTTATGAATATATTTGATTGCAATAAATTTTAATTTTTCTATTACTTATTATAAAATTTTTTCATTTTTTTTAAATGATTCTTAATTTTAGAAGGGTTACAAACAATTTCTTTCGCACTTTTCATTTTTTAATTCGGTTCAGAATTAAATGAAGGACTGACATAAAGCAGATATAAAAAATTTAAAAAAAAATCAACCTTGTTATTGCCTGAAGATGTCTGTGTGAGGCTAAATCCCTCAGAATTCTCTAAAAATAACTTTCTTAAATAAATAATTTTGTAATTTCACCGCATGGAAGGGCATCAGTTTCCGTGTCTTTGACCAAACTCATCCCAGCCTCCAAACATCGTTTTAGACGACAAGCTCGACAAGAATTTCGCATTCCATCTAATAAAAATACAAAATATTTAAATTAGGAATTAAATTTTAAAAATTGCAATTAATATTTAAAAAAATCGATAAAATGCCCATTTTTCAATCAATTCTAAAAAAATTATCAGAATGAATAAGTCAACTCATGTGAAACCCGAAAAATGTAAATGTTAACCCTGGTTGATGGCACAATTATTAGCTCTGCGGCATAAATAGCGCCGATTTTCTAGTGCTGATCGACGGTAGAATGAGGCGCAGGCACGACAGGCAGGAACACCGAAGTAGAAGCCGGTGCTGACACCTGCACAAATCGGGCAGGTCCGAGGAGGAAATGCGGCAGAATCCGCCGATGGGGATTGCACTTTCGTGGGAGGGGTAAATTGGGGGAATTTGTTCATTCTGAAAGTGAAAATTGATAGGTCGTTGATTTTTTGGTATGGTGAGGAAAACGTAATTGCTTAATTACGCAAAATTGATATTTAGGGGAAAAATTAGCCAAATTTTACGCCAATGACAGTGAGGATGAGGACCATTTGGAGATCATTAGTTATAATTTTTTGGTTAAACTTTAAAAGGTAAAGAAGAAAATATTTTTGAATAATTGGGAAAAAGATGGATTTCTATGATATCAATGATTTTCTGAAAAAATAAAACATGTTTAGATTTAATCAAATAAAAAAACTGAAAAAAAATAAAAAAAGATTCCAGCTGGACGGATTTGAACCATCGACCTAAGGATGTCTTCGAACCACTACAGTCCTCCGCTCTACCAACTGAGCTACAGCTGGATGAAATCTTACTGAAAATTTTATCATTTATTTTTAATAATACGAATGTAAGAAACTGGATCGGACAGATCAGTGTTTCAATTTTAATTTAATGTTTTAATCCAAAATAAAAAATAATTTTACTATTATTGGGACAAATATAATTTGAGAAAATTAAATGGAAAAATGATGCGAAAAATCGATAAAATGAATGGATTACATGCAATTATTTATTGATCATATAGTCCTCAAATATCGAGAATATTATTTATTTAATAGAGGCGGAAAATGAAATTGTCAAAATGGATACAAAAGAAGCATAAAATGGGCAAAAAAAATGCCAAAATGCACATAAAACAAGTTGAATTATATTTATATGGACCAACAATAATCTTTTCTTTCTAAAAAGTCAAAATGGACATTTCTCTCCCTGCTGGTTTTTAAAAATAAATTAAGAATATTGGAATAATTTTCCGAATTCTTCTAAAATTTTTGAAAGTTCATATTCAACAAAACTCGATTTTTTCAAAGGAATTTGCAGGAAATTTTTATATCGTACTATATTCATCTTAAAATCATTTAAAATACTTAGTAAAAGTAAGATTGTTTTTGCTTTTTTTAAAACAACATAGAAGAATAAAATTGTTTAAAATATAAAAAATAAATTATTCTCTCCATGAACATTAAAGGTCGCTGAAAATCGAGATTTAGATTCGAGTGCGGTCGCTCTGGGTTACGAATGCGAGAATAAAATGTTCCATTATTTGCCCACCAGATAAGTAAGTAAAATGGGTGTTAAATTGCCCCAATTTTATAGTTTGTATCCCCAAAGTCATATGACGAAATATGAATGAATAAAGCACAGAAATGGTACGTCATAACTCGTAATCTAAGGGAAGGACAGCAATTTCGTGGTAAAAAAGTGTCGATTGAAAAAAATGTCGACGATGGCACTACTTTAAAGACGGCCCATTTTGAAAAACCACTATAAGGGTCCCCCATTTAGTCAAAAAAGTAAAAAAAAATTTTTGTTTTTTTTTGCAAATCTTTTACTCAAAAAGTATTAAAAAACAAAAAAAAATGAAAAAAAAAACTTTTTTTGGTTTTCAAATGAAAAGGGTCCCCCCCCCTGTTAAATTTATGGGTTTTCAAAAAGGGCCGTCTTTAAAGTAGTGTCTCGACGATGATCAACATTTGATGATCAACATTGGAATGATTTGAAAAAAATCAATTATGAAAAATCGAGTTATTTTATGATTTTTATGCTTAATATAAGTGATTTCCAGTCGAAAATTTTTTAGACATACTATTCCATAAATTTCATTTTTATTCGATTTTACATATTTAAATATTTTATTGTCTAAGGAAATAAATATAGATAGCTAAAAATTTTTTAAAAAAAAGTCTAAAAATTCCAAATATTCTAAAATTGAATATGGAATTGTGCTGAAAATGGATAAATTTAGCACTTGAGCTCATCCCCATGCAATAAATATAATCCCTCCATTATTCGGTTTTCAATTAAAAATTACTGTGCGTAAATATTTGCAGTAATATTAAATGTACCGTATTTTCTCTAATTTAAGGGTATACCCTTAAATTTTTCAACCTCTTCTGGAAGTTACCCTTAAATTAGAGACTACCCTTAAATTAGAGATTACCCTTAAATTTTCCAATCTGTTCTAAATATGATTTTATTTCATAAAAATCAATTAAAATTTAAATCATTTTCCACGTCTTGCGACCAATCAATTTTTTGAAGCTGAATACGATTCTGCCGTCTAGTTTACCGTAATGTTCATCTGATTTCGTTTTGACGCTGACGTCAAATAAATTTTCCCCGTTAGTTCATCTAAATCTTCAAATGACGTCTTCTGACGTCATTTTATATTCGAATTTGTCGGCTATGCTCATTAACGTTTTAGAGTTCTTAATATCGCATGTATAAAATAGTGAAAATTATAATCATAAATAAAGTACTCAAAAAAATAAAGGAGAAAAGGGTACTCATACTCATGCAGTTTACATACCCCCTTTTTGGAATTTTTTTTGTAAAATTTTTCCCATAAAATCATCCTTCGAATTTTTCAACCTCTTGAAGTTACCCTTAAATTAGAGACTACCCTTAAATTAGAGATTACCCTTAAAATTTTCAACCTCTACTGGAAGTTACCCTTAAATTAGAGACTACCTTTAAATTAGAGATTACCCTTAAATTAGAGAAAATATTCTTAAATTAGAGAAAATATTTTAGTAATTGGTTGTGCAAGAAAGTAAATAAAACATTTCTTTTTAATCAATATTAATTTATAAAGCACAATTAAAAAGTATATATAGTACATATCAGATATCAAAATAATGGAAGACAATTTATATATTTATTTTTCCTTTGATAAACTATTAATTAATTGAAGCATTTGCCAATAAGATTCCGATTGAAAAATAAATTCGAATTTACTTTAAAAAAATTACACTAACTTGTAAGATCGTAAAAAAATCTTGAAAAAATTTTATGATTATTTCTGACAAAAAAATCAATTAAATTCAATCATTGTTTTCAGCCACCATTATTTCCAGCATTTCCTCCCAGCGTTGCGACATAGTTGGCCAAAAGATGTCATACATGCCGAAGATTGTCTGGGTTTCCCAGGAAATTTGCTAAAAATGAAACAAAAATATTCGATTAAAAAACCAAATTCTGCAAAATATATTTATTTATTTATTTAACTATGTATAAAATATTACTAACTGTGAATGGTAGGTAAGTAAAATTAAGTAAAAAATAATAAAGAAATATCTAGACGGCAAAATCAAATTTTCGGAATATTTGTTTGATATTCCAATCAATGCCTTGCAAGTTCAATGAAAAATCTCTGAATTAAATGCATTTTTAATGCATAAATAAAGGTACATTTCGCTCCCTTTTATTGTCATATTAGCAATTAAATTAATATTTAAATCACTTTAAGAACTTTTTTTTCCATCAGAGTATGCCTTTGTACTATCTTCCTTTCCTATTGTGGATGGTTTAAAATTTATTAAATATTATGAATGCTTTTTAATTTATTCGATTATTTAATTTGCATTTATCCTTTTTCACCAAAACTTCCTGCAACAGTGCAAGCAATTGGCCATATCGCGAGGCAATCGCAACTGAATGCACAACGCCATCAGAAGTGGATGATGCAGCGGAATCTCGCGCAACCATCGCGTGCAACTCCACGAATAATTCTTTCCGAATGGCTTCGTGTTCTGGCCGCAGAGGAACCAATCGTTCGACTAAATTAAAATTATTTTTAATTTTTTCATTCATCCAATAATTTACAGTATAAGGAATTATTGGTGGCGACAATTAATCTAAGGATTTTTTATTTTTTAAATTTATTATTTTCCAATTTTCCATAAATGCATATTATTCTCTATTATTTTTACATGTTAATCTCTATAAATCTACCACAATTCCACAGTTGGATTCCCATTAAAGCTGCAAGTTCCATTGGATCGATTTCCAGAGGTTTGAACCGTGTTGAGATGAAGTTGAACATTCGTTCCATTACTGGCGATGCCAATCTGGAAAATAAATAAAAACCTTAATTAGAGAATTTTAATTTTTTTCTAAGGTTTATTCGGTTTAAAATTTTTGACAAAATTTTTAGGAATTTCTATTAAATTTCGAACTTTTTTCGCTCTTCTATGTCCTCATATGCCTGGAAGAAATGGTCCAAGCTCTTCATCGAGACCAAGCAACATCCACATTCCACTAAATGTTCACATTGGTTTGGCGAAGACGGGAAAGCATTCAGCTAAAGATGAAATATTTAAGTTTTGGGGTTTTTGAAAAAGACCAAAATTAATTTTATGTATAAATTATTGTCATTAGATCTATATACATATAAGGAGAATTATTAATCTCATATAAATTTATTATAAGACTATTTATAGAGAATAGGCTTATCAAAATAATATAAAAACAAAAAATATTCAAACATAATAATATATGAAAAAGAATAAATAATAATTACAGTGGTTTGCGAGGCACGGAGCATCCTAGACTGAAAGGCATAGTCTTTGAGGATGCCAACCTAAATCAAATGTAAAAAAAATCCACGATTTTCAACTAATTTTATGATATTTTTGTAATTTTAATTAATTGATTTTTGATCGACCAAAATTATCAACCAATGTTTTCCACCTTGATTTCATTTGTCTGCTCATTAAACTGAGGAAAATGTTCGCGAAGTTCAGCAAGTACAAGGGTTGTCGTGCCACGATCCATTTGGATCAGTTCATCATGGTTCACCAAATAAAACTAAAAATTTTCCAAAATGATAAAATTTAATGGGATAATTATACAAAACAACCTGTTGACCTTCGATGGTCGTTGGGGGTCTTCTACCCTCCAAAACAATGACCAAAGCCCTTTGTCCATTTTCAATATTTCGCCACGAATTATTGAATTTTAATGTATTTGGATAGGATAAATCAATGCTCAAATTCACGTATATCTGAATTATTAGGGAAATAATATCATAACAAGTAAATATATAAAGAAAAATGTTCATTGTGGTCGTGATTTTGATAATTTTCTTTAAAACAAAAAATCCTCACTAAAAAATAAAAAAAAAGTATAAAATAATCTCAAGAAAATGGTTAATAACAATTATTCAGATTCTAGAAATAAAGAATATAATCAAAATCTTACTTTTTGTTGATGATTTTCATTGTTGAATAAATTGGTTGGTTCGACTTTTCTGGAGATTGAATCTGAAAATCCGCCAGAAATTTTCATGCCGACCTCGATACATCGTTTCAGGCGGCAAGCACGACATGAATTGCGCATTCCCTCTTTAAAAATAAAAAGAATTTTCATTTTTATAGATGCTTTTTAAAATAGCTATAAGATATCTTAAAATATCCGATCACTAAGCATTTTTACCTTGATCGATGGCACAATTTTTGTCCTTGCGGCATAAATAGCGCCGATTTTCTAGTGCCGATCGGCGGAAGAATGAGGCACAAGCACGACAGGCAGGAACACCGAAGTAGAAGGCGGTGCAGGCATCGTTGCAGACGGGGCAGTTCGGGGGAAGAGGGAGACAATCCGAATAGGGGGAGGAGGATGAGGAGACAAAGGCAAATTGATGGTGATGAGAGTCCATTTGTGGGAGAGATTTTAACCCAAAAAGAGCGACGAATTTTTGTATACGGTCAAAATTTTTATGGAGAATTTTCCATAAAAATGAATTAGAAATACTCTCTCAAATAGAGCCCCCCTTAAGAGTGGTAGAAAAAATAATCCCCGGGAGTTCTAATGCAGTTTTTCGGTATATCGATTATACAGGGAGTGGAAGTTGTTGAATTACCGTAAAAACTAAAAAAGATTACCGTAAAAACCATCAAAAGGATTATACATATTTTTATTAACCCTCCTTTTGACTTGTGGATTAAAGCAATAATGCCAAGGCTGTCAATTCTCCGATGCCCGAAAAAGGACATCAAGCATAAAATTAAAGATTTTGGGGTCGAAAAAAGGACACCCTTTAAAATACTAAAATTGTTCCAACAATTTTCGATTTCTGGAAATTTTATTATACAACACATCTCCTTGCAAGTGAAATCATAGTTAACGGCAACCAAAAGCTGTGTTTGATGCATCTAATTCCTCGAAATCACTATTGAAGGGGATATTTAAAAATCCTCTATGTGAGGGAATTTAATCATTTTTTCTTAACAAAATTGGTCATTTTTAAGGGTATTTTGTGAAGAAAATCCTCATGTGAGGGTGCCAGCGGTCCCGATAGGGGCCGTTGGAGAAAATTTTGAAAATCTAGACCTTTTTCTTAATAAAATTGGTTATGGATAAAATTTTCGAAAATCTCAATAATAAAGGACAAAAAAAGAAGGACAGTTGGGATAAAAAAAGGATAAATCTTTATCCTTTTTTTTGACAGTTGGGATAAAAAAAAGGATAAATCTTTAAAAAAAAAGGATGTTTGGCAGCCCTGTAATGTCGATGTCGATTGATTAACGTGAAAATTTACCACGGGTCCATTATCAAAATATTGATTCAAAAAGATATTATACCAAAAAAAATACCTGATAATTCTTTAAGCATGTTTTATTGTTTTTTGCATAAAAATCCAAATTTTGTCTTTAAATGCTTCGAACCCATTTGAAAACGTGTCTAGTAGACTAAGAAATAATAAAAAAAATAGGTTATAAACAAAAATGCCGATATAAAAAGTCCGGGATGGATTTTTTAGTAAAAAGAAAGAACACTTTTGTTGTCATAGTTACATGGAGACCAGCAGACAGAATTGTTGAGAGCGATTAAACATTAAAATTAAAACGAATGCATTATATCTTATATCACGAAGAAACAGTTAGATTAGGGGGTAAAATCGATAACATCCTCATAAGGGGGCCATTAACACATAAAATGTACCAACAAACAATCCCATTTTGGTGTGACGCGATTATCTGTACATAGGATGAGTGGAAAATGATAATTGATAAATATTCTATTTTTTAACATAAAAAATATTATTAAATACAATTCTGTATTTTAAAATGGAAAAGATAATAATTAATTTTTACAAAAAAAAACATTTTGTTTTAGATTTTTTTATTGTAACAATAAAAAATCTAGATTAATTTTGACAATAGTAAATTTACTGAGAATAAAAAAAAGATTCCAGCTGGACGGATTTGAACCATCGACCTAAGGATGTCTTTGAACCACTACAGTCCTCCGCTCTACCAACTGAGCTACAGCTGGATGTGAAATAAATAATAAATATAAAATTTCAACCTTTCAATTTGGAATTGTTAACAAAATTCTTGCAGATTAATTGCAATTGCAAATACATAACAGTGTGAATAAGTGGATTATTTGATGAAGTAAAAGCAATAATATTAGGTCAAACATTGGAGTAAAGATGTCCATTCAAAATGGCTTGAAAATTAGGAAATTAAAAAAAAGATTTTTGATTTTAAAAGCTATGGGTACATCCAATTGCCAACCAACCCGCTAGTCATTCCCACATGTTCGCTAGATCCTTTTAAATTCTTTATAGGCTTCAATTAAAAATCTTAAAATATTATTCAATAATTATATTTTCAGGACAAAAAATTTGGGAACGGAAATGAATTCAGAAGACACTTCTTAATGACTAAATTCCAAAAAAAGGAAATTTTATTCGAGAATATTTGGGAAAAATGGTTGGAAAATAAATGGAAAAAATTACCAATTCCAAATAATCCGACTAGTGTTTTTATCGGTGCTAGGACGTTAAAAAAATTCGCCAATGTGGGCGTTAAAAAATCGCCAATGTGGCCAGTCTGCTGGCCTGAACTTTTTTGTTAGACTTGTTAGACAAAAAGTATAAAAGGCAAAATTATTCTGAATTTTATGCTGATTCGAATATATTTTTAAATTTTCGAAATTCGGCCAGAAATTCGAAATTTTCCCGAAATACCGAAAAATACAGTTTTTAGGGGATATTTCGAACTTTTTGGCCGAATTTCGAAAATTTAAAAATACCATTCAAATCGGCGTAAAATTCTGAACAATTTTGCCTTTTATACTTTTTGTCTAACAAGTCTAACAAAAAAGTTTTAGGCCAGACTGGCCACATTGGAGATTTTTTTAACATCCTTGCACCTTTTTATCCATGGAATTTCTATTTGTGGCGTTCTGCTAGTTGTACATTAACTGCGCCAGGATGTAGCACCATCTGTGAGCATAAGTGAAGCCCTTTCTGGAAAAATTTTAATTTGTTCTTTGGTTAAGCAGATCTGAAAGAAATAATTTGATTGATCACCTCGGTCTCTTCCGTTTTGATCAGCGAATATTTTCTCAGCAAATGAACCAGGGCGAGTTTTTCCTCCAAAAGTGCAAAATCCATGCCAATGCAAATACGGGTACCGCCTCCGAAGCCGTAGAAATATTGTAGATGAATCCCTTCGAACCATCTGGAAACAAAATAAAACTCCAGAAAATAATTAGTAATAATAAAAACTTATCAATTTAACTTATCAAAATTTGGAAAGTTTAACGAGAGTTTCTAACGAATTAATTGAAATAAATCAATTAAAATTTTTGGTAAAATTAGAAAAAGCATTTAAAATAAACAGATACGTACAATTTATGAAAATTACTAATAATTTTTTTTTAAATAAACAGATACGTACAATTTATGAAAATTACTAATAATTTTTTTTTAAATAAACAGATACATACAATTTATGAAAATTTCTAATAAAATTTTTTAAATTAGATTCAGGAGTTCTAAATTCTAAACTTGTTTTAAATTTTAGAATTCTCTCTAATCCTGAATTTTTGCCATTAAAATCAGAATCACTCCGCAATTTAAAATATTCGAAAATTTTAAAAATCTAAAGTCATATTTATGAAACATTCAACATGAAAGGTTCATGAAAATGGAATAAATTTTACCTTTTTGCTTGATCTTGTCAATTTTCACTCTACCTCTCGGGTCTGAATTCGTCCGAATCCTCGCCCCACACATCCTTGTTGCGGTGCAACGACCACACATCCACTTGTACAGCATCCACTTGTTACCCTTTCTACCGTATACTTGTCCACCGTTGTTCTCTTGGTACAAACACGATTGGTCACACTTAAAATCAAATTATATATCAATTAATTTATTGGGAAATTCAAAGTTTAAAGAATTGATGCATGAGCCTTGTAGAATTTTTTTTCGTAAAATGTCATTGTTGACCATTTAATTTAAAATAATTATCTAAAATATTTCAACAAAATGCCATTAAGCATTACAAAATTAGGCAAGGCAACTCATTTTTTTCGGATAAAAAGGAATAAGGATTTGTTCGCATAATTACCTTGTAGTGAAAGATTTACTAAAAAATATAATGAATTTTATACGACCTTCCTGCAACTGGAAACAGGCGCAGTGTTTCCTTGATGACAGCCTCTGTGTATTTCAACAGCTTCAACTGTTCATAAGTCGGATTCTAAAAAGGCATAAAAAACCCAAATTTTTAAGAAAATTAAAACTTCATTGGGAATTAAAATGTCGTCAATTTCTTGCTGAACTTTGATTTGGACGGCTGGATGACAAGCCAAATTATAGCAGACAAATCCCAAGGAGTTTGCGGTGGTATCAAACCTAAAAGAAAGACAATTATCTTATCTTGTTAGATAACTTTAAGGGTTTCATAATTTTTTTAAATCGAATATATATCTAAAATAAGAACAGAAAAATGGTAAAGTGAGCGTCTTTGATTGATGTTAGAAAAGTTTTGAAACTAAATATTTTCCTTTATCTCTCACATTTTCTTTTGATCTTTTCCTCAAAATTATACACCATTTCTTCTATCCCTCGTCTCTAAGTATTCGTGTCAATAAATTTTCTTTTCAAACTCACTTTACCATGGACATTTCTATCGTATTTCTATTTTTTTGTTATAACAGCCCATGAGTGTTTCTTTATTTCATTTTTAAAGCCTTTTCTTAAGATAATGATTTTAAAAGTCAGAATAGAGAATGCCAGGAACATTTTTCAATTTATTTTTACCCTGTAAGAAGGAACAGTCGAAGTTGCATCAAAAGTTCTTCCATGGTAATAAGCTGCAATAAAACTAATTTTTAGTGTATTTACCCACCGTATTTTTCACCTTTAATTTGGTTGTACTGAAGTTGAGTTCTTCCAGTTGATCAGATGGAATTATCAAATCCAAAAACAAATCGATGAAATCCGCGGGATTCTTGTCAATGGCCTCTGAATATGGACCCTAATAAACTAGAAAACCCATTGGAGTTGAAAATATTCTCTTGACCCATCAAATTCTTACCTCGATCCCCATTCTTGGAGACATCTCGCCGCCTCAGCTCTCTCACTTTCATGCGCTCACTAATCATCTCCTTGTTCCGATCCAAGATCAACAACATAGGATCCTTGCGCATCCTTTTAGTAATCAGCATGAATGGCCTGAGTACATTGCGTTCAAGCCATGGGCACAAATTCGAAATGTATTCAAGCCTAAACAATAGAAAAAGCAACACTTTTAGTTGGATTATTTAGAATTTTTTATTGTAAGACAAAAAATTTTATGCGGAATCCAGTGAACAAATTGGCGAAGAAAAGTTCACTAACAGAATAATCAAAACTAATATGTTTGTGGGAGGATTATAATATTCCCTCTTTGCTTCATTTTTTATTCTGATAGTCCTCAATTCCGACCAATTGTAGATCCTAGTAAACTCCCCCTGTTAGCCCGATCATGATAAGCGTTATTACCAATTGTTGCCAAGCATTTGAAAGCATCGAATTGTCAATGTTGCATCCTCATTGCAAAACTGACGGGACTCTCGTTGACCCATCACAACGCGAGCAATCACATCGTATGCCATCTCGACGAAGAACCTGTGATCTGGGTGCTATTTTATATACGAAGCATTAGATTTATTTTATCCTTTTTAATTTGAGTTAATTTTAAAAATATTTTTTAACCTTTTAAGATTGATTGAAAAGAATTTATCTTGTGATTATGAAAAAGCGATTTTCGCTGCAAAAGTCCATAAAAATATAATTAAGAAATTAATTAATTATATTGGATCAATGTGCAAAAAACGAATCTTTACTTAAGTAATACAGACTACTGTTAAGTTTTTTTGGTTGTTTCAAAACAATTTTTTTTAATTTTGAGAGTAATTTTTATTTTTACTTAAGCATTTATAAGCAATTTTACTTGTGTAAATTGATGGGATTGTCGGGTTTTTCGAGTCTTGTCTGTTCAATAAGCACCATGGTCTTTCGGACCGAACCATCCATGGTTACTAGGAACTAAAATAGTTTTAAAAACTATTTAATATTAAGTAAGTAATAGACGAGACAAAAAAGTATTATTCTTATATCTTTTCATTAAATGAAATTCAAACGTTTTTTTGCTGAAATTTTTAATCGCATAAAATCCGGTTTTTCCTCCTGATAGATTTTTAGAGACCATGGATTTACAATATATAGAGGAGGAATACCGTAAACATCTACTAAATATTTCAGCATAAAAAATCAATCACGACTTTTGCCCTTATAAATCATCAAAATTTAATTTTAAATTTGCTTTCGGACCTTTTTCAAATTTTTCACATAGAATGCCGGGCTTGCAGTGGCTCGTAAACGTTTCCACCGAGCTCCCTGGGCGCTGACAATATGCTGGGGTTGCTTGTCCGGATTGCCGTACAATGCAGGTACCTAAGGAAAAATCTTGGTTTATTTTTTATCAAATTTTCACACCAAAATATACCGGGAAAGAAATGAATTACTAACAAGGAAACATTTTCTACTGTGACAGTAGAAAATGTTTCCTTGTAAGTAAATGAGAAAATTAACAAGTCTGTTACAGTATGCTTCGAAATTTTTTTTATGAATTTACAAAACCAAAATATAGGTATTTAAAAAATATAAATAATATTTTATGACGATTTGGGCGCCTATAGTGAACAAAAAAAAACCTCACAAATCTTGCATGGAAGTGATCGAACTTAATGGCCAACACTTCGTGGACCATCTCCGGATCAGAGATCACCAACACAGGACACCATCCGACCATGATGCCGTAGATGCTTCCGAACTAAATGATTAGGAAATTTGCCAAATAAAT
This sequence comes from Rotylenchulus reniformis, assembly GCA_001026735.1. Lineage (NCBI taxonomy): Eukaryota > Metazoa > Nematoda > Chromadorea > Rhabditida > Hoplolaimidae > Rotylenchulus > Rotylenchulus reniformis. The sequence continues at coordinate 43,896 of LDKF01000930.1, forward strand.
TTAATTAATCAAATAACTACCAAAAATTTTTATTTAATTTAAATTTATTTAATTTAAGGTAAAATTTAAAGGGAGAATTTTTTCATCCTTCATACAAAGTTTTGGACTTCAAAACCTTAAAAATTAAATAAATTAAGTAGTTTTCTTGACATAATTTATTTGATAGTGCCAAATTTTGGTTACAAAAATTGACAAAATGATAATTTTATTGCACCTTTTTGGTCCATTCGCGCATTTGAAAAAGTCGCAAATGTTTCTCCCAGAAAAAGTGATTCAGATGACCAATGAACGGCATTGCGGGTGGCATCGGAACACCCTTGCGGCACCAGTATCCATTACGGTAGTGAGACAGGCTTTAAGTGAAATTTGAAATATTTATGTTTTTTAATACTAACAAAACGGAACCAATGTAAAAGGTGATTCCATGTACTATGTCTCTAAATTTCTTTTTCTAAAGGACCCATTTTACATCAGTAATTCATTAATTTTCTCAATTAAAATTAATTTAGAGATAAAAATGATCATACTTTTTGGGCTAGTAATTCTAAATTTATTTTAAACTCCGGATTTGAGGCTACATAGAAATCTAAACAATTAAAATTTTATTAATAGAAATAATAATAATAATAATAATTAATTTACATGAAAAGTACGATGGATATACCGATGAAGGTAATAAGGCAGAATAAAGAAAATGGAAGAAACATCAGGAATTGGTGATCCAATCGTATCAGTTATCTTGTTTGAAGATATACAATAAGGGATTTGTGGAGTTGGAAAAAAGAAAAATACAATATGTAGAGTAAAACATAAAACTATTTCAAATGAATAAAACTAAAATTCGAGAGAATCGAGTCAAAATTAATTTTATGACAAATGCAGAATAATAAAAAAATTATAATAAAAAATCATGATTGTTAGAGAGTAGAGGGCATAGGTTGAGATGTGACTATTGTTTTCAGATGTAGACAAGCACCATTCCCGGTGATTTTGCTAGCATTTTTTGTCCCATTAGTAAGCTGTAAAGCTTTCTGTCCTTCACATGAACCATTAATGTTTGTTCGCCCCTGCCCTATTTATGGAGGGCCCAACAATTAATGCTATCATTTGATCAGATTTACATATTTTCGAGAAAAAAAATTCGCTTCAAAATGGCCCATTTCTTGCTAATGTTGGTGACGGTTTCCCTGGGCGCTTTAATGATGCATGCCAAACACACTCCGGACCACCAATTTGAGGCTTGTTGCAAGAAAATTGGATTAACTGACCAGTGCATTACCGAGAAGGGTAAAAAATATTTTAAAATTAAAGAAATTAATTGATAAAAATGTATCTAAATGGCCTAAAAAAATTCAAAGAAATTTAATGCTTCAACTTGGGATCCACTTTTGTAGAAAATATATTGAATTATAAATAGTCAAAAATATTTAGTTAGATTGATATAATTTACTACTGTCGCATAATTATATTAATATTTGGCCTATTGGCCATCGCTTTGAAATAAGCCTAAAATTCGGGGATTAAATTGGCCAAAATTGGTCACAATAATCTAAACTGTCCATTTCAATTTTTCAAAAAATTAACAATTTTCCATTTAATAAAGCTGTTATGGGATAAAAGGTTACGGAAATCCAATCGACTAAATTAAAATTAATATTATATTGGAAAAAGCCAAGTTATTCATCATTTATATTTTTTAGTCTGCAAATATCCACCGAATATCAAGGCGTCTAAGGCTTCCCGTAAGGAATTCATCCCGAAGTTCGACCAGTACATCGGTTGTTACACCGCCCACAAAAACAACTCGCGTAAGAGAATTTGGTTGGGATCTTCGCTCTCTTCTATGGTTTCTGATCAGTTTTATTTCTTTTCTCAGGTTTTAATTTTTTTCTTCTTCGATCAATCAATTCGTTGTTCTTGGTACTAATTTCTAAGAATTCGCCGACACTATATTTCCTCCAAAATTATTTCCTCCAATAATGTAAAAAAGTTCATTTCCTCCAAATTTTTTATTTCCTTCATATAATTTATATAATTTATATAATTTCATATAAATTCATTTCAAATGTTCATTTCCTATAAAATTAGGGAAAAAAGGAGGAAGGACTGTTCAATAGGAGAGTGCTGTATGATTTTTGATTTTTAAATGCAAAATCTGTTAATGTTGGGCTCGCCGAGCGAGCCCAACATTAAAAAATTTTGCATTTAAAAATCCAAAAATCATCCAGCCCGCACCTATTGAACATGGCTTTTGGCCTAAACCCCCCACGGCTGCCGTAGATAGCCGGGTAACGATAGAAAATCCGGGGTATGTTAAATTTTATGTGAAATGAACATTTTTCTTCTTTTATATGAAATGAATTTAAAGGAAATTATATAAATTATATGAAATTATATAAATTATATGAAGAAAATAAATAATTTGGAGGGAATGAACTTTTTAAACATTATTGAGGGAATAAGGTTTGGAGGAAATAATTTTGGAGGAAATAAAGGGCCCTAAGCCCCCCACGGCTGCCGTAGATATTCGTCTTTTCTCAGGTTTTAATTTTTTCTTCTTCGATCAATCAATTCGTTGTTCTTGGTACTAATTTCTAAGAATTCAGATCATTTTGCCTATACTCTGATTATGATCATCTTCTATCAGATTATCATGATAATCCGGATCTGATTCCGGTTATTTTTCCCCTCAGAATGTTGCTATGACAAGGGCGTTCGAGGTCCCAAATACGATGATTGTCGCGAATGGTGCGACGGTGTGGCGTGTCACCACAGCAAACCACTGAAGAACTACCGCGCATGCCGCGAGAAGCTGAGCGTGATCGCCGCCTGTAACAAAGCCGCCTGGGGATATCATTAGGGGATAGGGAGGATCCGGAAAGGGATATTTATGCTGGATTGAAATGTTGTATCAAATAAATATGATTTAAAAGAATGAATAAATTGTCAGAATATAAAATTAAAAGACAGTTACTTTTGATGATGTTCCGGGAAGGATATTAATTAGATAAATGTTGATGCGCGAATTGATTTTTGCATTCAATATTATTTAATCACATTAAAAAAAACAATTATAATTGTGCAAAAAAAATTATTTTTTGTCATCACAACGTTTTCTTCATCTTTTCCTCTAAAGCATCCAAATAGATCTTCCAATTATTTATTATTTTAATATTTTATGGATTTGATATTTATCGAATTGGATTAAACTTCCTGCATTTCATGCCTGACTTCATCGTCCAAATTTTGGGCCTTCAACAGTTTGTAGGCCCGGAAGACGATGCAGTAGAACCAGAGGTCGAGCAGAAACGCGAGAAGTTTGAGGCCGAGAATCAATCCACAGGCTTTGGATAAGTCTAAAATTCGAAGTTTATTGCCAAAGATTTTATTGAAATTAAAATTCCATATTAGGAATTCAGCAGGGGAAAGATTAAATATTTAGCAACCGTGTTAAGATTTGTGTTCTCTATCTTTTGATATATATTTTTAATTTCTGACAAAAAGTTCGAAATTTTGCCAAATATCGAAAAAATAGGGTTTTTTCGCGAAAATTTCGACATTTTCTCGGAAAATCGAAAAAAAGACCAAAAATGGGGTTAAAATTCTGTAAAATTCTTTCGGCCTAATAATCTTCAAAAAAGTTTTTATTGCTTGGCCAAACATGTGGTTTTTAACGCCCAATGTGGCGGTTTTTAACCTTCTAACACCGGAAGTTTCATGTTGGAGAAATTTGGAACTTGCACTTGACCTTTTTGTTTGCGCTCCTCCTCGTCAAATGCTAACATGGCGCACAACCCACCGGAAATGAGCAATAAAAGGAAGTGGTACACCAAACCGAGGAACTGAAATAAATTTGAATAACAATAAAGCATGATTCTGTTTGGAAATTTTTTTTATTAAAAATTTGATCTTTTAAATCGAAAGACCAAAAATGGGGCTAAAATTCTGTAAAATTCTTTCAAATTATATAACATTTAAAATTAATTTCTAATTAAGTTTGAATAATAAAATTCCAAAATAACTTTAATTGTAGATTACTGGAAATGTATTAAATCTCTCCTAATTCTGGATTATCTTTGAATCCCGATATATACAAATCTATTAAATAATTCAAAATTACCCCAATAATCAAAAATGGCAAGTAGTATTTGTGCTTGCGCTTTTGCTGTGCTAAGATCACCAGAACATACACCAAGATAGCCACCAAAACAGGCTGAAATTCATTTTAAAAAATTCCATGATTTTTAAATGGTTTTGAAAGTCTGAATTCTTGTACTCTTGGAGTGATTAGAAATTGAAAATAGACCAAATATTCAATTATTTAATTTCTCGAAATAAATATTTTTAATAATTTACAATTAAATCCCAGGGAGATGAGTTTCGGATGACGGCTTTGCGCTGAAGAGAATAACCATGATCAGAGCGGACAATGGTTTCTGCTTCAGCAAAATTGTACAGGAGGATGAACAGTGCTTGCAAAATGTTGCAAATAATGCCAAAAATGGCCACAATTAAGGCACCCTGGATATAGAAAAAAAATGATGGAGATAAAATAAAAATTAGGCGCCGAGAGAAAATAATTCATTTTCAATTGAAATCAACGTGGGGAAACTTCTTCAACTACAAAATTTTTCCGATTAAATTTCCGATTTTAATATTTTGATTAAAGTGATTTATAAGAATTTCTAAAAATTGAGTCCTTTCAAAAAATCTAATTAATACTTGACTCTAAGGAGGATACCCACCCGGTACACCCCGACTAGTAGCTTGTGGCGGGCCATCTTGTGGCAGCCAACTTATGGCGAGCCAACTTGTGGCGAGGTCGACTTGTGGCTGGCCAACTTGTGGCGAAAGGAATGGAGATCATAGTGATGTTCTAGAGACTAAAAACTACTAAATAACTAAATAAACAAAACGCCTAAAATTGATTAATATATGACAAATATTATTATAAATAAAAAGTATATATTTTTTTTAATTTCGTAAAATTATAAGAATTTTTATTCTTATTATAATTAATAATTGTAAAAAAAATTATAATGTTTAAAACACAAATTTATAAAAAAAATATTTAAATTACATATATAAAAATTTCAATTTATAAATTTAAAAATATTTTCACTACATTGTTTTTCAACTTTTTTAAAAATAAAAAATAATAATTTAAAAATAATATTTTATTTATAATTTACTTATTAAATATCTTATTTCATTCTTATTAAATATCTTATTTCATTTCTTATTTTTCCTTTTATAATAATTTTTGCCATTTAATCAATTTTAGGCATTTTGTTTATTTAGTTATTTAGTAGTTTTTAGTCTATAGACATTACTATGATCTCCATTCCCTTCGCCACAAGTTGGCCCGCCACAAGTCGGGCTGTTCCGTACCCGCCCCCCTCTAGAAAGATGTTAGTATTAAGAGATGGGAAATTAAACCTTTAATAAAAGCGAATAGAATCGTGGTGGGTCGTTTCCTGAAAATCGGCAATATTGATTTTTTGTCTTCAACAGAGGGGCGTTTCCTGAAAATCGGCAAAATCTTTTTTTATTCTAACAAAATGTATATTATAAATGACTAAATTGATAAAAAAAAACATAAAAAATTAAAAATAAAAATGAATATAAAACCAATAAAAATTAAATTTTTTGGATTCATAGGCCCAAGTAAAATTGAGTTTTCTTATTGCATTTAAAAAAAATTGGTCTGATAAATTAAAATTTACCAATGTCGAGAGTCGAGACCAAAGGAAATTAAAAATTTCAAAAATTTCGACACCTATTAAGCAATTTTTGATAATTTTGACAGTTCGGAATTTTTTATAAGATCTTATTTTTAAAAATATACAGGCTCA
>LDKF01000931.1:9912-21658 GCA_001026735.1 Rotylenchulus reniformis
GGGGGGGGGGGAGGGAGGCGTGTAGAAAATTTTAAAAAACCAATTTTTAGGGTTGCATTTTCGTACCGCCGAAAAATTTTTGGGAGAAAATAGGGCATTTCTCTTGAGAAATTTGATCATTTTTTCTGAAATTACACTATTAAAGGGTGCCGGAGGAAATTTTTGAAAATTAGACGAAATCAACAGGGGACCTTATGAAATTTTTGAATTGGCGGTTCGGGGGCGAACTAGGACCTGTTCCCCCCTCCCCGTGACGCCCTCGCCCTAAATTCTAAACAAAGGATGAATGATTTACCACAAATCTTATAATTAAATAGGCTAGGAAAATTAGGATTCTACAAATTCCCCAAAAATTAACTTGTTTAAGCAATTTTTATTATGAAAAATTAGATTTAAATTGCGCTTTTCGAAAATCTTTAACCATTGACAGGTCGAGCACTCGGAGCAGACCACCGCCGCCCTGATGCACTCCTCCTCCGTGCTGCGCGACTCGCACTCCAACTTCACCGCCGTCGGCAACACAATACGCTCCGGGGGCAAGCTGATCTCCAAATATGGACGGCGAGAGACCACGGACAAAGTTGGAATTTTTTTTAGATTTTTCGAATTTTTTGACAATTTTTCCCATTTTCCCCTTCCAGATCCTCATCGTGCTCTGCCTGGTCCTCTACTTTGGCGTGTGCCTGTACATTCTGCGCAAACGCATTCCCCGGCTGACCATGCTGGACTGGTGGTATTGGTTCGGATGATGACAAGAAACCCCACCGATCATTTTGTGCAAAAATCCAAATTATATCCAAAAATTGCGATATTTCTTTTCTGGATTTTTGTCCAAAAAATTCAGGTATTGTCTATATTTTCGGGTCCAAATCAAAAATTCGTAAATCTTCTAATTTCCAAAAATATTTGTTAGGATTAGTGAATGATATTTATAAATCTCCATATCCATCAAAATAAAAAGCACTTTACTCGTTTGTGAAAAAATAAGAAAACGGCACAAATGAATAAACACAACAAATCCATGAGCATGGTAAGAAAATGGGGGCGTAGGAAATTAATCTTATCAGATTTCGATGATCAACAGAGAATTGGGTAAGTGTGTCGTCTTTCCCATTCATAAATTCATTCTTCGTTTTTTCACACCCGTTCTCGGTGGTCGAAAATTGAGCCGAAATTATAAAATTAGCGGCGGAGACACGGTCTCCGAGCGCTGTTGGCGATGATGATTGGTGGAGATGAGGAAGGGGACAAAGTCGATCTTCTCGTCTGAAAAATTGGCAAATTTTATACAAAATCTTACTCGTTCCAGAGAAGAAGAAAAATTTTCGGGTTTTAAAAGCGGAAAGAAGCCTGGCGGAATGGGTTTGCAGAGCCGGGGGATGCCCTTGACAATGTCCAGCTTGATCCGATGCGCCTCCTCGGGCATTGTGGACAGCAGAAAGCCAATCACGGTGTCCAGCGAGTCGGTGGCCAACAGCCGGGCGGCATAGGCCTCTGAATCAACGATGAAAAACAATAAAAAGAATTTTAAAATCGGTTTCCGAAACTCATAAAAATGATGGACAAATTTTGCGCGGATTTTGAACATTGCCGCGGTTAATGAATTAAAAAACTAAAATCATGGAATTTTTCGATTTGTAAATTTCTAACGGATATTCTCCAAAAAAGATAATTAAAAAATAAAATTGACTTCATTTCTTACATTTTTAGGGGTAAGTCGACCCCCCCTACCATCGCTCGCAAGAGGGTGCTTGTAAAGGGAGAGACCTTCACACGGGAGTTGGAGGAGGAGGACCTTTGCAAGAAGCCCGGCTGACCTACCCCCTATAAAATGTATGATTGATTTCGAAACATCCTAAATGTAGTCCTATAAGCCTGTCAATTCTCATAATTTGATGTGAATGGGAAGCCTGACTTGGTTCGATGCCCTTGGGACACAGCTTTGGCCACAGTCCGATCACCTCTGCAACAAGCTCCACATCGCTGAGTCTGTACTCGTTCTCGTGTTGCCTGTTGTGATCCAACAACACCAAATTTCTTGGCCTCGCCTCCTTACCACGGGCAATTTTTGTCGGCACAAATGCCGTCCAATTGGAAGGGACACAATGGCACGTACGGGTCCAATTTGTTGGAGACGGCAAGGTGGGTCAGCATACTGTGCGGGAAGTGCGGGTTCAGCCTGAAATAGACAGACAGGTTTCAGCTCCGTTAGTAAAAGGAGTTTTTAAATTTCCATTAAAATGCGGAAATTTCTTTAATTATTTTCAACCAAAATTGATTTTTTTCACCCAAGTTTGGACCTGTATGCGCGAATGCTTGCCAGGAAACTGTCCACATTGGGCGACTTTTCGGGTGTACTCGCCGGAGTTTTGGTCGGTGATTGTGAAGGGGGTCGTGGTGGTTGTTCTGCTCGCTCACCAGCAACTTTTTCCTCCACTGGTTGCGCATTTGAAGTGGTGGGACTTTGCCGCTCCTTTTGCAGCTCATCAGCAGTTTCCGCTGTTTTCTTCGGGGTATCCGCCTTTTGCTTCTTCTCAATTTCAGTTGTCACTCTCTCCATCTAACAAATTAATAAAAAAAATTATATTTAATTTTTAAAAATATCCTGACAAGTTCCTGCCCATAAAGCAACAATTGCTTCCACACCAGGGGGAGGCAGGAGCACAAAATTTTCCCCAATTTTTCAAAAAGGTCATTTTTCTGCTTCTCACCTTCTTCTTTGAATGTTCGCCCTCCTTCCGCTGCTTGTCCTTCTCGCTTTTCTGCCTTTCATCCGTCTCTTTTCTCTGTTTCTCATCATCTTTGCCGCCCTCTCTTTCTCTGTCCCTCTTCCGTTTCTCCTCTCTCTTGTCCTCCTTCCGCACCTCGGTCCCTCTCTTCTTCTCCTCTCTCTTCTTGTTCTCGACTGGCCTTTCCGATTTGGACGGCGTTTGATGAGAAATCGGCGTTTTAAGGGTGGAATCTGTTCAAAATGGATTGAAAAATCCTAAATCCTCTCCAAAAATCCCAATTCAAAAGGCGTTTTGAGGGTGGAAGCTGTTCAAATGAATTTAAAAAATCCTAAATCCTCTCCGAAAACCCAAAATTATGTTTTCCATAAGTTTTATAGAAATTTACACCTTTATTTTCCTCCAATCGGACTTTTTTGGTTGGCGTTGTGAAATCTGCCAAGCCTTCTTTCACTTTTGGGCTCTTTGTCGCCTTTGTGGTCGGCTCCTTTTTGCTCTCTATCAATGCAGGTTTAAGCTCCAAGTCCGATGCGTCTGCCCACAAAGCCAGAATTGCTTCCACAATGGAATTGATCTCGGATTGACTTTGCACCAAATCGGTCTCACATTGGACCAATGAATCCTTTAAAAAATTGTAAATTATTTTTCAAAAAATCCGACAAAAAAACCTGAAGTCGCCGCTTTTTGCGCACAATTGTGGACTGTTTGAGTTGGGCCACAGTGAGTTGTTCGTGAAGTTGCGACAACTTTTCCTTCATTTGAGGCAAACCATTTGTCGTTGTTGCCATCGGATTCTCCGCTTGCAAATGTGCTTTGCCATTTTTAGGCGTCTGATGAGTTGGAGACGAGACAGAAGAGACAAGAGGCAAAGTTGCTTTTTCAGAGGAGCTTGAGCTGCTGGTGGCCTTCGAAATTGAAGTAGAAGTCGTGACTTTTGACATTTTAGGCGTCAAGGTAGTGGTTTTTGTGATTTCGGAGGTTGAAGTTGCTTTTGAGATGGTAGTGGCTGCGGGTTTTTTGGCCTTCTTTTTGCGAACCTAAACTTCAAAAACTAGCAGGNGGCGCTAGTTGCAAATAAGGTCCTATTCACTGCCCGTATTAAGTACGGGTAATATACATATTCCTTGCCCGTATAAATTGCTGGCAATATTAAAAAAATTATTTTATATATGATATTAACATTTCCTGAATATTTTATCATATTCCGACGAGTGGCCAGCTTATCTTAAACTCTCACGTGATTTACCTCAATATGAACATTGTCTTATACGGCATAAGAAAGCAACCGGAGGCGGATTTTCAAAGATTATTACACTGAAGGATGGCACTAATTTTAACGTAAATACGAATAAATGCGAAGGATTATGGTCACAATTGAAACAGAAGACAAAAAGAATCCACGGAACTAACACAAATTTGACGGATTCTTATATGATGGAAGCTATATTTAGACAAAATGCAAGGTCTAAGGGGAAGAATTTGTTTGATGCATTTGTTGAATTATTGCGCGAAAAATACAATTTTGAATAAAGATTTATTTGCAAGTAAATGTGTGTATTACCCGTACTCCATACGGGCTGTGAATAAGACCTCACTGCCCGTACTTAATACGGGCAGTGAATAGGACCTTATTTGCAACTAGCGCCCATAACTTTTTTCTGGAAGGGCAGATTTTTTACATCTTGGTATTAATAGATAGCCCTGAATGTCTGCTACAAAATTGTAAAAGAGACCATCCGGTTTGGCCAAGCTGAAAAAAGTTATGACCAGTTTATCATCGCTGGCGCACAGTCGACCCGCTCCGTCATTTTTTGGTATTGGCATTTCAGGGGGCGCACATGTCCCCTGGCTTCTGGCCTGAAAGAGAGCATACCTGGGAAAGCAACTGTCTTCTCAGCAAATCCGCGTCGTCCTCAAGTTCCTCCAACATTGCCCCATTGGTTTTGGATGTTTCTGCAAAAATTTTTTTTCAATTTTCCGGGTTTTTTTCTCACCTGGCTCACTGTCCAACTCCATGCTGACCGTGTCATAGTCGTCCTCCTCCCGTCCTCTTCTCTTGTCCATCATCGCTGTTTTGGCTTTGGCGAACCTTCGCTGTTCCATCTCTTCCTCCTCAACATATTCACCTTCCTCCAGTTCCATGTCCATTTTACCAATCAAAACTCTGTGTATGAAACAACTGGTTTTCTCCACTAAACTAGCCCCAAATAATAAATCAAACGGCAAACAAAGGGCAAAATGGCCCAATCGATCTGATATTCTTATCCGCCAAGGATTCTTCAGATAACAATTTTTTATTTTTTGGGTTTTATTTTGATAATTTTGACTTTAAATTTAATTAACAACGAAGATCAAATTTTTTTTTAAATATTTTTTTATAAAGAAAAACATTCGAAAAAATTAGAATCTGAAATTTTCGAGAAATTCGAATTACCCGAAAAAATTCATCGTCCTCATAATTTTTTTCGTGCTTAGTTTTTATATTATTATTATTTTTATACGAAACCGTAGACTACGGATGCGGATGATTGCCGAAATGCTGAAGTGGAAAGGAAACAAAATTTTTTTTCATCGTTTTACATTTTGGCTCTCAATTTCAAATTGAAAAAATTAAATATTTTTCGAAACGAATAACAATTATTGATCGAGACAAATTCGCCATACGCCATACGCCATTTTTTGCTCTTTTTGCTCTTAGGGTTTTACATAAGTATAAAATGTAAGAGTCCGCACCCAATCCGCCAGTTCATTCGTCCATTACTCCATTCCTGCGGCAGTTCCTGAATCAATTACACCACCCTAATCCCCACGCCGCATTTCAAATCTCCACCAATTCAATGTTTTTACTTTTTACCCCCTAGAAAAATTTCTAATTTTTCAACAAATATCCCTAGTAACAATCTCAAGTGTTTTTGATGTCTAAACATCAATGATTTTATCATTTATGTATGTTTTTAAATTTCTCTGATCTGAATTAAAATCGGCGCAGAATTCCATCGATTCGAAAATTTGTTTGTTTTTGGCTCTAAGATTTTATGAAGAGCAAGTTTTCCTATGAACTTTTCCATAAAATTGTAAGTTCAAAACAATTCAATCAGTGCCCATTTTTCAATTTACATGTCAATCTTTCAACCCCCTCCCCTCCTAAAAATATAACAAGTCATTCGCTGTTGACCTATTCGCCTGTTGGTGGTAAAAATTATGCAAATTTTCGGAATAGTATTGTTAATATTCCTCAATTATGCTTCGATTTTATATTTTTAGCGAACTAAAACGATCTTCAACTTTTGCACTTTCTTGAATTTGACTTCAGCCACAAAATACATAAAAATGTCTTCATCTGGCTTTAGTGTCTATGGTAAATTAATACTTTTCTCCCAAATTTGACTGTTAGGGCTTAAGTGGAGGGAAAACTCCGTTTCTTGGGGACTTTTTGACTTATTTTTGTCCGCCGAAGTTTTTTTCAACAACGATGTGATCACATCGCAAAAAATAAATTTAAAGAAAGAAAGCGGCATCGAAAAATGTGTGTCGGTCTAAATTTCCCCAACCAACGCCACCACCAACCAGAGAGTGATGTGTGGTTAGTGCTGCGACGAGAAAAGTTGCAAAGGTAAGTGCATGTGTATTATTGTTGGATTGATCAAGTCAAGCCTAAAATTTTGAAATCTTCTAAAAAACCCAGACTTTTTTTTTGCTTGTTTGATCAATCCGTCAAAACGCGCATTCACTAACTTTGATTTGATAGCCCTTTCGGACTGGCTACCACAACAATTGGCTTTGAGAGATAGGCGGACTTTAATAATCTTCTTCCCCTAAATTGTATTAATCCTTAAATTTTCAGTCGGCAACATTCCGTTCAATGCGACCGAGACAGACATCGGCAACATGTTCAGCCAATGCGGAGTGGTCACCAATGTCCGGTAACCAGTTTTTTCTGTCCCTTTCCTTGAAAAATTCGCTTTTTTAGAATTGTGTACGACCGCGAGACCAACCGCCCGAAGGGCTTCGGCTTTTGCGAGTTCCAGGTTTGCAAAATTGATTATAAATTTGCTTAAAATACATATATTTGTTTAGGACCAGCAGGGAGCTCAGAATGCAGTCAACCAGCTGAATGGGACCGAGCTCAATGGTATGATTTTTAAATTAATTGGAAATTGCAAAAATCCTAATCGTCAAAATTCAAACTTTAGGCCGCGCACTCCGTGTCAACTTTGCCAACAAATAAGAAGTGGTCGCGGAGGTCAAGAACTTGTTGGGATGCCGAGGACGAGGGATCCAGTGTTCAATGAATTTGCACTCTCCTATTTTTCACCAACAAAACAGCTATTTAACTTATGATCCGTTTTGTTTGACAATAAAATATTTGTGCAATGTATTGTTTATTATTCATTGGTCTAATTTAAGGGGTTTATTCCCTTTGTTCTTATAATCCTTGCTGGGAAAATTTCGTTCTTTTGGATTTTCTATGACTTGCAAAAACAAATGGATATGAAATCCTTCAAATTTCAAAGGGATTTGTTGCAAATTTCAACAGTGTTAAAATTTAAAAGTTCGTTTGCATTGCACCTTTGGAAATAGAAGAAAGAACAACAATGAAGACATATCATTTGATATTTATTAGTAAACTGCTTCATTTGAATGGATAGGAAATTGTTTTTCTTCAAGACAACATTTAAGGATTTTATTATTTTTTTGCTTGACAAATTCCCACTTCATCCCCTAATGCCAAAACGGCGTTCTCGGACGGGCGGAAGTCGATCGGTTGGATTCCTGGCTTGAATTTCCAGGCTTGTGGACCCAAAATTGTTTTTAGGAAGAGGCCGATGATGAGGGGCCAAAACCGAAACGGGCGACCAAAATGGCAGCAGAGGTCGAAGTCAAGCAGGAGCCGAAGAATGGCGAAATTGTGGTGTCCAATGGCAGGGAAAAGGAGGAGGATGGTCAACAGGACGAGGATGGGGATGTGCCGGTTTGGTGTCTGAAGAAGGCGCAGGAGGAGCAGCCGAGCAGACAATGCCCCTACCTGGACACCATCGACAGGCAAATTGTGGTTTTTAAGGATTTTTTGCGATTTTTTCGAAATTTCAGAGGTGTGCTGGACTTCGATTTTGAAAAGCTATGCTCCGTTTCACTGTCCCACATCAATGTGTACGCGTGCATGGTGTGCGGAAAGTACTTCCAGGTGAGCTTGTTCATGAGGTTATATTGAGTAAAATCCTTAACTTGAATCCTAATTTCAAGAAAAAGAATCCAATCTTAACTCTTTTTACCCTCTTGAAAAAGGTCTAATCAAATCCTGATTCCATGAAAAATGCGGAAATCCTTATCGGAGTCTGTAAATTGAAACTCGTAAATTACTGTTTTAATCTAGCTTTGAAACCAAAACCTAAATAAAATTGCTTAATTAATTTTCCGGAATATATGATCTTAAAATTTGTATAATCCTTAATTTTTAAAACCTATTAGATTCTTCATTTTTTAGGCGTAGAAAAAAAACTAAATTCTTTAAATTCTAATAAGCCCTAAATTGATTCCTTCAGGGCCGTGGCACCAACACCCATGCCTACACACACTCGCTGGAGTTGGACCATCGCATTTACCTGAACTTGGCCACCCTAAAGTTTTACTGTTTGCCCGACAACTACGAAGTGATTGACCCCTCGTTGGATGACATTAAGGTTTTTTAGTGAATAAATTCCGAATTTTTTAAATCCCTAATTTTCCAGTACGTGCTCAAACCCAGCTACACCCCGGAGTACATCAAGCGCATCGGGCAAAATGTGAAGATGGCCCGTGCCTGGGACGGCACCCTCTACTACCCGGGCATCATTGGCCTCAACAACATCAAGGCCAACGACTACACTAACGTGGTTTTCCATGTGAGTCCAATTATAGTAATATGTATATTTTAAATATTTTTAATGGAATTTCAATATGTTCAAAAATTCAATGTTCTCTACTCCTCATTGTCAGCCAGGGCGGCGCCAGAAAAAAAGGGGGGTCGCCCGACACGAGCAAAAAAAAATCGGTGGCGGCTCGAAGAGCCGCCGGGGAAATTTTTTTCGCGTTTTCGATCATTTATGAAAACCGTTAATTTTTTGCGTCTTATGAAGATTATAATAAGGGGTCCAAGGAGAAATTTTAAGAATTTAAGACCTATTTCGGTCAATTTTTGGCTAAAAATAAGAATTCAATGTATTTAGGTGTGCCGGCGGCCCCGATAGGTGTCGCCGGAGAAAATTTGAAGCTGCCAGGGGGGACTGCAGCTCCCTCAGCCCCCCTGGCGCCGGCATTGCTCGTTGCTCCTCAGCATTATTAAAATTTTTAGTTCTTAATTTAATCTTTTTTCCTCGATTTTTAGGCCCTTTCCCATGTGCCGCCGTTGCGGGACTATTTTTTGCGCGAAGAGAACTACTCGCACATCAAGCGACCCCCAGGCGACAAACTGACCCTGATGCCCCAACGCTTTGGCGAACTGCTCCGCAAGCTGTGGAACCCAAAGGCATTCAAAGCACATGTGTCGCCCCACGAAATGTTGCAGGCTGTTGTGCTGTGCAGTGACAAGAAGTTCCAGGCAATCACATTTGCATTATTTTGCATACATTCGATAAAAATATTTTTTAGGAATTGATTTTGAAATATCCATTTCCAGATTATCCGCCAAGGCGATGCCCACGAGTTCATGATGTTCTTCCTGAACACCCTGCATATCGGACTCAACGGGACCGGCAAGACATCCTCATCAATTGTGTACCGTATTTTCCGGGGCCGAATGCGCCAATACATGCGCAAAGTGTTGCCGGTGGACGCTAGTGATGAGTCGAGACGGACACTGTCCGAGACGGAGGAGTACAGAGGTGGGGGTAGAGACGAAGAATAAACATTATGGCATACATGCACATGAGGGGGTCAGGAATTGGAAAAAAATTCGCTGTGAATGACCAAAAAAATCGCCGAAAATCCAAAAAGCGTGTAAAAATCGCTTTATTTTTTTATACATTTTTTATTATTTTCATAAATTTTGATCAGTGTTCATTTTTCATTAACCAATACAATAATTTTCACTTTTTGCAGAACAAATGAAGGAGCTGCCTTTTCTGTCATTGGCCATGGATTTGCCACCCGCTCCGCTGTATTTGGACGAACGGTTGCAGAACATCATCCCGCAAGTCCCGTTGTCCCAACTGCTCGCAAAATTCAACGGACAAACGGAAAAGGTATCGTCGGGGTAAATTCATCAAAGAACCAAATTAAAAATTAAACTTATTCAAGGAGTACAAAACCTACAAGGACAACTACATCAAGAAGTTTGAACTGCTCCATTTGCCAGAGTATCTGATCATCACCTATGACCGATTTCACAAGGTCTGGATGAATTTTTATCGGAGATTGGATGACAGAATTTTTTGGTGGTTTTCGAAAAATTCGAAAACCCGTAGGGTTTCCCATTAAAAATCGACCAAATTTTTTTAGAACCAATGGTTCATCGAGAAGAATCCGACCATTGTCAACTTCCCGATCAGGCAAATTAATGATTCTTACTTATTACGTGGATAAAATGATAATTTTCAAAAAAAAATTCAGCAATGTTGACCTGTACGAGTGCCTGGCCCCGGATGTGCGGGACAAGCACCGGTTCACCACCTACGATCTGATCTCCAACATTGTGCATGACGGGAAGCCGCAGACCAGCGCCAACAAGGGCGACATCGCGGTGGACACGGGACACTACCGGGTCCAACTCATTCACGAGGTGAAATTCAGGGATAAAAATTGATACTTGCGTATTTCCCAAAGGCGTAGTCAGAAAAAAATTTCGTAAGGGGCTGAACCGGGGCATCATTGGCGAGAAAAATTTGACATTTTAGGACCATATTTCTTTAAAAATTATTTTTTAAGAAAATTTTAAGGGTTACGGCGCGGAGAAGTTTTCGAAAATTTGGTTCTTCCTTCGATTTTTTCTTCCAAGTCCAAAAATTTTTTCTGATGCTGGCCCTATCGACTATAGTTATGATATTGAAAAATTATTTAGGGAACCGGAAAATGGTTTGAGCTGGAGGACTTGCATGTACGCGAAGTGTTGCCCCAGACCATTACACTAGCCGAGTCATACATTCAGGTGAAACATTCAACTGCTTAATCCTCTAAATCCTGATTTTTTTTACAGATTTGGCGGCTGAACCGGAGAAAAACACGAACAGAGAGGATGGGCGAAGTGCAGGAGGAGATATTTACAACCTCGGGCGATGTGAAGCCAAAGGACGAGTCCAAGGCGGAGAAAATGGATGAGGAGAACGGAGAAGTGGAGAGGAGATGAGGAATGGGCCGAATTTTGTCCAATTGTCAATTTGATCTTCTTTTTTGAACAAAGGGATTTTGATTGATCAAATCAATTATCCGAAATGGTTGCTTTATAAAGATCAGCCAAATATTTTTTTGATTTCTTGATATGTCGATCCTAATTTTTTTTTATTTAATCTAGGATTTAGAAAACAGCTAAATGGCTTCAAGCACGGGCGAACTTGACAACTACCGGCTCCAACTGCAACAGGTCATTCACTCATTTTGATATCAATTTTTGGGCATTAGATTTGTGTGATCGAAATATTAAATTTCGGTAAAAAATCGAAAAAAAATTCTTTTTTACTGAAAAATTTTAAGGATTTAACATTACGGACCAATTTAATTGGTAGTGATATTTCATGAAACTTAGGATATTTTTATAATATTTAATTTTTATAAAAAAAATTGATCTTTTTATTATCGGCGTTTTTGTAGGTGGAAGCGGCGCTGATTGCGGAGCCGGAAAATGAGGAGCTGCAGAAGTTGAAGGAGGACCTGAACGAGATCATCCAGTTGCAGCAGGAACTGCTCGGGAGCACAAGTGACGCGGCGGGCAGAGGTTCTCCGGCACTGCAGCAAAATGTGGTCAGCACAAGCAGCAGCTCGTTGGTGAAGGCGGAACGGGAGCGCATCCAGTGGAAGGTGGGTGGATGATTGGATTCAGGCCCGTA
>LDKF01000932.1:2898-18926 GCA_001026735.1 Rotylenchulus reniformis
AATAAAAAAAATATTGCAGGAGGTTAAATCTAAATTAAAATTTAGGTCCATACCTTCCTGTATATTCCTGCATATCGCCGATGGATTTGCGAAACGATTTTATGCAAATGTATTCAAATAATTAATAGAAGCGAAGAGAAAGACTATGAAGGACTGGAACTAAACCAAAAGGGATGTGCGAGCTTGGAAACTTGATATTTGTTTGGTATAATTATTATTATTATTTACTTTTTATATTTATTTTAAATTAAACTTTCCAAAGACCATATATAAATTTTGGATTTCTAATTATTAATATGGTTTTTCCTTATTTAGTCTTGCACAAAAATGATGAACAATTTTGTCATTTATAAAAATATAATAGTCTTAATTATAAAATGAGGATAAATAATAAAAGACAATCACGCCAAACATCAATCATTCCACTTGTGATATTTCTAATAAAAGGTCTTGAGAGCCAAAAAGTGTTTATAGTCAATTCCTCTTTACATCGAGAATCGCCTTCTCCACTCAGAAAATTCTGATTAAATAACACTGCTGTACTTTTTATTTTATTATTACCCTCTTCGCGAATCTTCTTTGGGAATCTCTTCATATTTTTATATATAAACACATCTTTAATTGTTCCAAAAAAACTTTTTTCTATTATTAATGCAACGATTAAAGCAGCAGAAGTGATACTTTAAATTTTTGGTTTTTTGTACAATAAAAATTCGCATTCCTCACTCTTCCATTTTTTAATTGTTTTTAATTATAAATTATATTTTTAAGAAATAAATCCAAATCGATAAATGAGTTCCACCTTCCTGCTTTCGATTATTCTTCTGCTGACTTTGGCCATTCTTCTGATTGATCTGACTTCCGGTCAACGGAATGATTTTGGGAATGGATTCCCCAACTTTGGCAACTCTCAACAAATGGAACAATTACGAAGGATGGATTACGAAGGATGGAGAGCAATTTTGGCGGCAAAAAATGAGCATAAATGAGCGATCTGTGATATTATAAATGATCTTTTAAGGCACTTTATATCTTAAATACTTAATAATTTTAATTTTTAAAATTTTGCGAATGATGATAAACATCAAAATTGATTTCTTTATTTATTGTATGGTCTTTAAGAATCTTTTTATTTTAGTGGCCATTATTTTGAATATTTTATTAATTTCTTAATTTCATATAAATATCTATTTATGCATTATAAAAAACATATAAATATCATTTTTATATGTCTAATTTTAAAAATAATGAATATGTATTAGTTCAATGAGTTAATGTCATTCAAAAATACAAATTTTCATCTGTCAATTCGTCGACCAAAACAATTCGCTAAATAACACTTTCGTGTTCACCAAAGGACCAAAGTCGGTCAGAATTGTCTGACTGCGTCATTATTAAATTCACAAGTCACAAGAATTGCTCTTTTTATTATGGTTTAAATTCACAATTTGATATCTTTAATTAAAAATGAAAAAAACATTATAATTCATTTTTTTATTAATCTTTTTTTATATTCAAAAATTACAAAAAGGCAAAGTCTTCATGATATAACATATTATTACATCTATTATAAAATTCAAATTCATTATGCATAAAATTCTAATTATTATTAAATATGAAATTTTTTTACTTTGGGTTCACAATTTGGCCCTAAAATATTGAATTTTTCATTTTTTATAGAAGTAATGACTTCCATGGTATAATATTTGATGCTGAATTCGATTATGACGTCAATTTTGAATGACTTTAATTTATTTGACGTCAAAAATTACCCTGGAGAATTTTTTTATTTCTTGACTCAGCGTTAAAAGGATGTCGCTAAATTATGCATTACGTCAAAGTGGACATCAGAATCGAATTCAGCGTTAATAATTACCCCGGGGAACTCCATTTTTTCAAAAAAAATCAAATTTTTGGGGGTTAAAATGTGGACACAAAATAAAAAAGAACCATCTTAAAATAAAATGAAGATGAATAATCCCAATGACAATCACGACAACCATCAATCATTCAAAGTTATGATATTGATAATAAATAATAAGTATTGACAGACAAAAAGTGTTTATAGTCAATTCCTCTTTAAATTGAAGAATTACCTCCGCTGACATAGACAATTCAGTTTAAATAACATTGAAATGCCCTTTGAATCCTCTTCATTTTATTATTGTACAAAAAAAAATAAAAAAAATATTAAAATTTGGTATATACATATGATTACTTATTAATTGTTCTAATTTTTTTATGATTATGGAATGATTGGAATCTGAAGGGATGCTACATACATGTATTAAAAATTTTATATTTGCACAATAAAAATTCGCATTTATCACTCCTCCAATATTTCATTAAAATTTATTTAATTTGGCATAAATTTGATTTTCAGAACTAAACTAAACCCCTAAATGAGCACTTCTTGCCTGCCTTTGGTTGTTCTTCTGCTGATTTTGGCCATTCTTCTGGTTAATCTAACTTCTGGTCAAATGTATGGTTTTGGAAATGGTTTCCCCAACTTTGGCAACTTCCGACAAATGGAACAAGGCTTCGTGAATAGATTCCGAGGACTTGAGAACAATTTTGGCGGCAAAAAATGATCCTTGCTAAGTGATCTGTGATATTTTCTATGATTTTTTTCTTTTTTATATTTTTACACTTAATTAAATCGAACGATGATAAACACAAAATCGATTTCTTTGTCTACTGTATAACCTCTTAAAATTTATTTTTATTTATTAGCCTTTTATTTAAAGTAATCTTTTGTGATGTCATAATTATGCTTTAATATTACTATTTATTACGGTGCTGGGTCAATACTTAAAATCCGCCATAATGGGCGTTAGTTAAAAACCACCATAACTCAAAAGTTTCTCCAAAAACTTTTTTTAAAGCTTGCTAAGCCAACAACTTCCAGCGACAAAGTTGGGCAGAATTTTTGCTCTATCTCTATCTTCTGGTATTTTTTATTTTTCTAAATTCGGTCAAAAATTTCGAAATTTTTTGGAAATATCGAAAAATTGGGCATTTCATGAAAATTTCGAACTTTTTGTCCGAATTTTGAAAAACTAAAAATACCAGAAGATAGAGGATAAAATTCTGCATAACTTTGTCGCCGGAAGATTTACTTTAGCAAGTTTATAAAAAAAATTTGGAGAAATTTTTGAGTTATGGAGGTTTTTTAACTAATGCTAATTATGGCGGTTTTAAGTAATGACCTAGCAACATTTATTACTGTTGAATACTCTGTTGTATCATAGAAGTATCTTTTCTTAAAAATAATTTTAAATTTTTAGTTCAACAGTAAATATTATTCAAGATGTACAAAGTTTCAGTTCCGTCAAATCGTCGGCCAAAACAATTTAATTAAAAATATTTTGAGTTCAACAAATTCTACCAGAGGTGTCTGTCTGCGTCATGATCAGGTTCGCAACCCATGACCCTTTCTGAAGAATGTGCCCTTTATTTTTCTATTATAAATGAAAAATATGGACATCAGTTCACATTTTGGATAACTTCATTCCTTTTAAAGAAAAAAAAAGTTAATTTTGTTTTATTATTTTATCTTACGTTCAAAAAATTATTTACTATAATTTTATGTAAATCTCTCATCCAAATCCAACCATCATTTTTCCTCTATAACCTAAAAAAGTAACATTTTAAATACTTGTCGATATACAGTATGACGACTCTTAAATTAAATATTCGTTAGTTTTTAAAAATACGATTTACCTACTCTTTCTAAGGATTTATTCCTATTATTATAGCAAAAAAATTAATGAAATGATCATTTTATTATTGAGGTGAGGAATAAGTTCTGTCATAGTAGAAGGAAATCTTTTAAATTTTAATTTTTCAATTTGTAACCCTATATGGATTTGGTGTTAAATGAAAGCCTGGAGTCTCCTGATTTTTATAAAATTTTATAGAAAATTTATTTTCAATTTTTCCTGTCGAAAAATTGTTTAAAAGCCATCTAAACCCATGTATGGAAAATTTAAATTCGTCTATAGAAAGTCGAATTTTTTGTTAATTAAAAAGGGAAGTTTAAAACAATGTTTATTCAGCTCGCCGAGCTCTATCGGATAATATGTAAAAAACTCATTAAAAAAATATGAAAAATATTGTAATTTCTATTTTTCTAAAAAATGCTTCTAAAAAGTATAGTCGAAAAAAATGATTTTTACGGAAATTGAATTTTATCGATTACTTTATTCGCTATTTGATAATGTTCGGTGAGCTGAGTAAAATTAATTATTTAAATCTATTTGTTTTAGTTGCAAAAATATGAATTTCGGGGAAAATACTTAATTTTAACCATTATGTTGAAAGGCTCGAAATACCATAAAATTTAAAGCCGTTAAATTTTTTAAGACTAGATTCAAATTCTCCATATTTGATTATCTATGCCTGTCATCTTTCTTCATTTTTCTCTTCGTTTTCAACAATTTTTACAAACCGATCAATATTTTTACACTTTGGGCCATCTTTTTACAAACAATTTTTCGGCATTGAAAATTGCAACTAAATTTTTGGCGCTAGTTGGAAGACGGGCTATCTTGAGACTCAAACTGGGACTTTTGAGTACCAGTACATTTTTTGAGTGCCCGGGCTCAGTTCACTAAAAAATTTTTATGCAACCTTGTATTTTGATGTAATGCGTTATCTAACGTTACTTTTTGACGTCGACAAATTTTTTTTAATCATCTAAAAACGACGACATTCCTATGGTATTTTTTGATATTGAATCCGCTTATGATTTCCATTTTTAAATTTTTTTAATGCGGCATCCCGGTCATCCATATTTTTTGCGGGTTCTACATGCGGCAACTCGGTTATGAATATTTTAGGGTGGCATACATATTACATACACATTAAAATGTATGCATAGCCGGGATGCCGCATGTACCAGGTAGAACCCGCAAACGAAGAAAAGTTACAAAAAAAATCCAAAAATTTGGGGGCTAAAAGTAGATACAAACAGCAAAAGTACAAAAATACTACGTGAAAATAAAAAAATGCGTTCGTACTCAAAAAATCGACTGGTACTCAAAAATAATTTTGAGTCTCAAGATAGCCCGTCTTCCAACTAGCGCCAAATTTTTTATAAAAATTTTATAAGAATCAGGAGACTTCAGGCTTTCATTTAACACCAAATCCATATAGGGTTACAAATTGAAAAATAAAAATTTAAAAGATTTCCTTCTACTATGACAGAACTTATTCCTCACCCCAATAAGTATTCTAGGAATTTCCACAGCAAATACAAATGCATTGCTCATTGATCACCGCCGTTTTCGTCCTGTTTCTGTGCTTATGTTCCACACCAAATAACCAAGGCCAACAAATACCCATCATCGGCAATCTTTTGGGAGGAAACCGAGGAGGCGGCGGATTTGGAAATATGCTTGGCGGAGGCGGAAACGGAGGAAATCTGCTAGGAGGCTTCGGAAATATGCTCAGAGGTGGCGGAAATGGAGGGAATCCGCTTGCGGGATTCGGGAACTTGCTTGGCGGAGGAGGCAGAGGCGGAGGTGGAAATCCGTTTGGCAATTTGTTGGGACGGAAGAAATGATAATGTAATAAAATCACATTTGATAAGTTTATTAACAGCGATCCAATTTTAATTATATTGTATGAATATCAGTGCTTTCATGACCGGGTTTCGGTCAGTGACCGGTCATGTGACCACTGACCTGACCACTGACCTGACCTGACCTGACCGGGCTCCCGGTCAGGTCAGTGGTCATTTNGGTCACTGACCGGAAATTGGAGAAAAAGACCCAAAAATGCACCCCTAAGAATAGCATTTTTGCCGAAAATTTTGAAATTTTTAGAGAAAATTTTGAATTATAATGGTGAAATTTCCTTAAAAAATACCGTTTTCGCTGTTGAAAAAAATGAAAAATTTCACCAAACTACCATTCACCATTTTCAATTTTATTCCATTCTTTATTCAACTTAATATATTCTCTTCAGTTCAAAAAAATCCGGCAGCCCCTATCGAGGCTGCAACACCCTCTTAATACCTGTGATGATTTTTAAGTGAATTTAAAAAAAAGGTTTAAAAAGTTCTCGAATATTATTTTATTCATTTTTTTTTATAATATTCGCAAAAATTTTGATTGGTTTTGAGGTTCTTATCGCTCATTAACAAATTTTTGCGAATGAACAAAAATTCCTCAATTTTTTTTTAGTTTTTAGGCTAATTTTTTAAGTATATCACTTTATGCTTCATTTTTTCACAATTTTACTCTATAAAAATGACTAAAAAATTTTGCGGGTGAGGGTTCAAGACTTTTCACAAACATCATTCGCCATTTCAAAACATGAATTCGAATTCTCTACTCGATCGAATTGATCGAATTCTCTGCTTCATCACTTATTATTGGATTAATTTGATCATTTTTTAAAACTTTTCATATGAATCAAAGAATTTTTGCGATTTTTTTGAACCGACTCTATTTTGACTGGAGGTCAGATGACCGGTCACATGACCAGGTCAGATGACCATGACCGGAGGGTCGGCCAGGTCACTTTTTGGATGACCTGACCTGACCGGACTCCCGGTCAGGTCAGTGGTCATTTGGTGACCGGAAAAAGGTCGGTCATGAAAGCACTGATGAATATATCTTTGGTCTAAATGAAAAATGCAACAACCATTGATAAAACTTTAGAATCACAAAAGGAGGAGCATATCCTTATAGGAGGAGCATATCTCAAAGAAGCAATAAAAGGATGAGTTATTAACTCTGAGGGTAGTTTTAGTTCATTCTAAAGAATTTCTGAGATTATTAGCGGAGGTTATGAGTTCGTCATATTTATAGGGGAAGGTTAGAGAGAGGTCAGAGATGGAATGATCTCTTAGAAAAAGAACAGAAGTTCTACTCTATGATTAGAGAAGTCCTACTATATAAATTTATTTATCAATAATCTGAATCATTTAGATTTTATTGATATTTTTATTAATTTTTAAAAAGTTTCAATTTACTTATTAGTATTATTTCATATATGAAATAAAGATGGAGAAATTAATAGAGAAAAAAAGGTCCCAAAAAGATCGGTAAATAAATTGCAATATAATATGCGAGTAATAAATATATTTTGAAATAATAATAAGATAAATATTATGATGACCATATACCAATTATGTATGTATTTCCTTGTCGAATTTGCACCTATCGCCGAAGATCTGGGCTGGAGGTGGAGGGGAGACATGGTAAACAATTTTGTTATTTGGTTAGCTGAAAACATCCTCCACCTCCACCTCCATCCCGCCGTTCACATTCCGTTCTATTTTCTTTCCGCCATTCAATCTGAAAATGGGGGTTATTTTGGGTTTTCACAAATGGTCACGGGATCACGGGACTCGGAATAAATTGAGAGAATTTTATGGTTTCGAAGTGAACCAATCAAGAGATATGCCATGTAAAATTTAATGTTTATGACAAAAATAGTTATTATTGCCCCTAAAGTCATGCATGACATCGGGGAACCACCCCATCCATTGATAAGGCGAGGGAATCCCCTAAAATCTTTCATTATAATTTAATTTTGACAGAGTTTTCAATTTAGAAAATAGTTTGAAAAATGTCCCTTATTCTTAAATTTTATAATTTACCAAGAAAGTTTGTTAGATGAGAAACACTTATTTTATTTTGGTTTTAATTGAACATAATCAGTCAAGAAATTTTGTGTAAATTTACTTTAATGTTCCATTAGCTAAAAACAATTTTTCAGGAAATTGCTGCCAATTATTGTTGCTTGAAAATTTTTTAATATACATAATTATGGATATCACAGGAACTGGACCCGGACGTAAAAATTTAATTATGTTTTTTTTAGTAAAATAAAATTTAAATATTTTCAGCTTGCCAAGAATGTCAATGCAGGGCATACCACGAAGATGGCATTTTGGACGACGATGTTGACAGTTGCTGGTATTGCTGGTGTGGACATCTTTTGGTATGTCATGGAGCATGGAATTTTTACTTGATCTCATAAAATCAAATTAAATCAGATAGGAACTGTATCATTGTTGTTTTTTATATTTTTTTAAATTGCGCTTACAAGTTAGAATTTTTTATCTAAAATGACACTGATATCTAAAATGAAAAATATTTTGTTTTTTATTTTTTCTTATAATTTACATTTAATCTTTTTCAACTAACATTCTTTCAATCAAAAATGTTTATTTATAATTATTAATTTATGCTTTTCAGCAAGTCCATGGAGGCACTTACTATGCCACAAAAGTGGATGGCTAGGATCATTCTTCATTAGACAAGCGAAAATTTCTACGTCTGCGATGTATCCATAAATATTATTTTATTTTTCAATTAATTATAGCAAATAATCCCGTAATCATTTTTGGTTATTATTTTGCATTATTATTTTTATATATTATTTGTGCAATCAATTAAATTGCATGCATAAAAGGACCAAGTAAAATCCAATTCCATTAAGTCTAAAATTTATGAAATGCAATTTATAAATCAAATAATTCAATAAAAATTTAACCAAATGCTTAATAAACTTTATAGAATTCATTGAATTTAATAAATTTACGAACAAAAAATTAGCTTATATCACATATTAATAAATTAAACACACGAATTTGTTAGTTTCATGCCCTTTAAAATAAAATTAGTACATTTCTTTCTCTGAAACATTCACTATTTAATTATGGCTTTCGGAATAAAAACAGATCTCTTTATTTAATTACAGCATTCACTAGGCATAGAATGGCACCTTCAACACAACACTTATGCGTTGAATTTTAAAATTGATAAAATGTTCCAAATAAATGTTTATAAAATAATGATTTTATTAATAAATATTTTTTAACATTAATAAATTTTTAATAACTCCAATTTAAATAAATGATCCATATTTAATTTTTCAATAGGAAATTGTTCTTTATTGAATCGATTACGTTATGTATGTCAATCGGATTGAATTTGTGTAGAACTAAATAAATTAGAATCTAAGAGACAAATTCGACCCTTTTCCAAAATTAATAAATTATTGCTTTAATTCTTATTCGAATATAGAAATTTTAAATTCCTTAAACAGAAAAGAAAAATTACTTAAAAGATTAAGTCTATAATCTTTTTTTGACCGGCATGAGTAATTCAGCCAAAATTCACCTTCGACGGATCCGGTTAGTTTTTACATTCAATATATAATGAAATATAGATATATCCATAAGTATATTCGACCAAAATTGAATTAATAATATAATTAATTTTGCATAAAATATAAATTTAAAAAATCCCTGAATAGGTTGTTGATTCAAATAATCAATAAATTATCAAAATTGATTTGCTTAATTTAAAAATCGATTTATTATAAAATGGATTTTTTGCCCAGTTTTACGTCCAATACCATAATGCTGGCTTTTTGCCGTCAATCAAATCATTTAAAAATAGAAATTATTATTTTCATTCTTTTTTATATAAATTTTAATCTTTAAGTCATTTTCAAAAATATATATGAAAGATAGATTTAAAAATTAATCAAAAATTGTTAAATAATAATATTTCTTCAACTTTAAAATTTTATTAATAATAACAATTTAAGAAGACTAATAGGCATTTGGAATAGATATCCAAGTACCATTATTAATATCTTAAATTAAAAGTTTTTTTTCAGAGATGTAATATGCTTTTTGGGAGATGGGAGATATGCAGCCAGGTTTGGTGAAGAGTATAAGTTATGGTTCAAAAATGACCCTGGAATTGCTAACCATTGTCATGTATGGATGCAGTTGGAGCTTGATGCTGAGGGGAATGTTCAAAAAAGTCAGGGTAAGTAAGAATAAAACTAGAGATCAAAATTTTTAAAAAATATGGTCCCAGACCTCGGACCAACAGTCACCCCCGGACCGGATCCAGAACCCGGAGTTCGGGAAAAAGTCCGGGCAGTATCCGGGTCCGATCTCCGACCTCCCATCATTGCCTCTGCCAATATTTTTTGAATTTAAATTTTAAGTCATAAGTTATTGTTAAATCAAAATAAAAATATTGATTTATATAACAAAAATCCCTAGTGTTGAATAGTTACAATCTACACATTTTGAAAGCGATCAGCGTGATCATTCTGTTTCTGCTCTTCGGATGGCTTCTGCTGGGCCTAAGTCCGATCTATTTGCACTGGATGAATGTTTCGCCCCAAGAAATTTTTACTTATATGGCCATTATCAGCGATTTTGCCATCATTGCCTCCGCCAGCAATGCCCCGGTTCTCTTCCTATTCAGGTCTTTTATTTTAATAATATTCAATATTATAATTTCGCCAATTCATTTTATAAAATAAATACTTCTTTAAAATAATGCATAAATTAAAAACATAAAATTTTTATTAATTATTCAGTACCAAATATCGTGAGAGCTATTGCAAAACATTCAAATGCTTAGCCAAGTTCCACAAGCAAAATAATGCAGTGATCCAGCTGAATTCGATCAGATCAGTTTCGGGCAGCATCAAGGTCATAAACATTTGATCAATGATTAATTCCTTTTTATCGAGGCATAACTCGAAAACTTAAAATTTAATGATTCAGTTTCTTCGTAAATATTAATTAATTTTATATCGAATTTTTAATGCTATACAAAATCTGATTTTTATCGATTAGCAATGGAATAAAGGTCATTTAAAGAAAAAAAATCGACAACAACACAGAGTGAGGTATAAATAAATTTTATATTTGAGAGTTAATGAATAGCTTTTTTATAACACATGGAAAAATAATATGATCTGACCAGCAGATCTATTGATGTTTCATTTCTTGTGATTTGGCTTTATTCCTTCTGTGCCGGGTTTCCAGTTAGCCGGGCACACCTCACCATGCTTGTCAGTGTATTGGAACGCATGGACCAAGCGTAGAATCTATGGAAATGATAACGAAAATTTTGATTTAATTTAAATCAAAAATTTGTACAAAATGAAAAAAAATCAAAAATTCGACAATAATCCAAATTAATATTTTTTATAAATACAAAAATTCTTTCTTTATTTTTTTAAATATAATTTAAAATAAATATTGTTATGAAAATTCCGTTTAAAGTAATGAAGAAATTTTTATTTAACCAAAATATTTTATATGATTATATTTCCTATTTAAACGATTTATAAACCTCATCCACAGAACGTCCCACAGGCATATCATTGATGGTGATTTGGCGCAGAATGCCTTTCGGATCAATGATGAAAAGACCACTTAAAATTAAAAATAAATATGCGGTTGAAGATATATTTGCACTATTCTCACCGATATGCCACACCTTCGTCCTCTTTGAGCACACCATAATCTCGAGTGATTTTTTGAGTTCGATCAGCCAAAACTGGGATCTTCATCTCGCCCAAACCACCCTCTTTTCGGGACTTATTCATCCATTCAAAGTGGCTGGAAACATTTGTTTTCAGGTTATAAACATTAAAAGATTTAATATACTGGATGGTAAATTAAAAAAGTAATTATTAAAACTCTTTTTAATAATTTATTAAAAATTGCTGAATCTTAGCATATCTTCATTTTTAATTTTTTGAACTAATTTAATCTGCTATTATTTCTATTAATTGACAAAATATTTAATAAAAATTTTTAGAAAAAAATAATCTTATAAAAGTATTTTAGATTAAATAGCAATTTTATTACCTGTATTTTGAGTCTGTGGAACAGGCCAATAACTGGACATTAATTTTGGCGAATTCGTCAGAACGGTCCGAGAACGATTGAAGCTCAGTTGGACACACAAAAGTGCTCAAAATAATTTATGAGCAATACATAAATTTTTAGAATTTAAATATGTTAAGATCAAAAGTTTTTTTCATAGTCAAAACTACAATCAATAGATATTTTTGATCGTACAATTTTGCATTAAAAAAACTCTTGCTTAAATTAAATGGTTTCGATAAATTATTTTATTACAAATCCAGTGGATAGAAAAAAACAGCACGACATATTTGCCCTTGTAGTCGTTCAATGAAATTTGCTGAAAATCCATATCCACGACTGCGTCAGTTGTGAAGCCGGGGGCGGGTTTGCCTATTTGAGCCCGACCAGAAGACATATTTTGGCGATAAAATTTTCGGAAAATCTGAAATTATCTTTTTAATTTAAGAAGCTTATACAAATATATTTAAAATTACTCTGATAACAAAAAAATATTCGAATAATAATATAAAAAAGAATAATTTTTAAAATGAGAAAAATCAAAATCGTTTAGTATTTTTTATATATTTTTCTTTATAACATTACATCAAGCTCAAGCCAATTAAGAAATTGGACAAGAAAGGCGTAGAAAAGAAATTACTTTTGACATTCAATTTGTTGCCAGGAAACGATTGAGTTTCTAAGCAAACCATAGAAGCCAAAATAATTTCATTTTGGCATGTGTTAAATTCATACCAGTGTTTCAATGATCCATTTTTCGAAAATGGACTGATAAAGATATGAAACAAAAATAATCTGATCCAGTAGATCAGGATCAAATCATTTAGATGAACAAAAATAATTCAACGAAAAGAAAAAATAAGTTAGAAGGAAATACTTTTGATCCATTCTACTTCTGGCAAAATTAATGAACCTGATCAATTCAAACCCATATCAGTTAAGATCAGTATCAGATCAGATTTTGGTGGATTCAATCCAGAAAAATGTAATTAAATATTAAAATTCTACAAAATAGGGTTTGTATTTCGGGATTTTAGTTAAAAAAATTTTAAATAAATTTCTCGGTTTTATTTTTGAAAGTAATGATTAATTTTTGATGATATAGATAGTCTACAATTAAATAATTCGAATTTTAACCAGTTATAATTAATAATATGGTTCTTTTTGAATTTATGAAAATTACTTACTATTCGATTTTGAACAACTAAAATAAGAACCAATTTGCAATTTAGAACTATATATTACCATCAAGTCAATTTTTATAAAAGTTGTGTTTTTCTATATCCTTTTTTCTGCTCTTATTTGACATAAAAAGTTGAGGCAATTAAATCAATTTTTTATGTTGTGATATTTTTCCTATGATCCCCTTGCCTTTTATTATTTCCTTTCTCTCATTAATTCTAGATTGCTTTTTACAATTTAAAATAAATTATGGAGGAATTTTTTAATTGCAAATGATGTTTTTCTATTTTATTGATTTTCCAAAAAGAATAATATCGAATTTTTAAGTTTTATTAGGTTATTAGAATTTTATGATCAAGAGAAAATCGCAAATAAAATAATAACAACAATTTATTATTTTTTTTGTCAACAAAATGAAGAGGTGATTAAATGCTTAAAATAGAAAATGTACAAATATAAAATTAAAAACAACTAATTTATGTTTGTAAATTATTCTAAAGATATAGATTTTCACCATTGTTGATTCGTTTTTAGCAATTTTCACCAAAGTGCACATTTATGTACCGGATTCATTACTGAGCCTATTTCGCAATTGAATGCCTTGGCAAAATCAGGGAAATTTTGTACCACACCATTCACACGATAGCGACCAGGAGGATGTTTTAGATTATGTTGGCCTTCTAGCTTAAATAGAAGTGAAAATTAATGTATTCCAATTTAATATTTATTAAATCCAGTTATTTACCAATTCATTTTCTTGGGAATATGATCTTAATTAGATAGATAAAATAAATATCACGTTATTTTCCTTCATTACATATTCTCTCTAATAGAAGGGCCTCTCTAATTGAAGAGGCCTCTCTAATAGAAGAAGTTAAATACCCGTGTTAATGACCAAAAAAAAGAGTAAAATGCAGGCTAAAAATTTGGAATCCGACTTTTTTTTATTGTAGACTAAATTTTTAGAGTGTTTTAAAAACACTCATCAACATACATTTATGAACCATTTAATGAAAAATGAAACTTCAGAAAAATGCTTCAAAAAACTACCTACTAACCTCGAACCCGAACTTAGTGTAGCCGACCTATCGTATTTTTTCTAAAATAAGCCACCCCTTTGAGAGGGTTTGACAAAAATAACCTAGGTTTCTAAAATAAGCCACCTCTTTGAGTGGGATTGTATGGTAAATAAGGTGGCGGAATTCCCCACCTATTTTTTCTTCTTATTAAAATTCAATTTAAATCAATTGAAAATATTTTTTTATTAAAAGCAATAATTCTAAAAATATTTTTCATTACTATAGTTCGGAATCCAAAAAAATTATACTTAACTAATTTCACTTTAAGGGTTAAAAAATAGTTCCAAGAGCAAGAATGTCCAAAAATATACGAAGAAAAAAGATTGAGGATTCTTTTTTAATAATTAAATTGTTTTTAAGAAAAAAATTTAATGATGGCAGTGGAATATTTTTTGAAGATAAGGACACTCCAAAATAGTATTTTTTTAAGAAAAAGAGCTAACCCTGATAGAAGAGAACCGACGGCCAGATAGAAGCCTCCGGAGAAAATTTTGTTCGAACTTTTAATATATTTCTTAAGAAAAAATGACGATTTTTAGTCAATTTTATCCTCTTCACCCTTATTTTTCTCCCTGATTCCTAAAATTTTTATTCAATATCTCCTGATTTTCCTATTCTTAGGGATGTAATTTGTCCATGTGATCAAATATTTTTTCCCTCTGAGGGCATGTCAATTTCTTATGATTCGATGAATCTATACCATGATTAACTCATAATAAGTTCAAACAAATCATAAATTATAGATAAAATGAGCAACCTTTCTTAAATATTTTAATCGAACAGATTAAACGTTTAAAAAATTATTAGTAATCTAAAAAATAAATTGTGAAAAAATCATGTTTTAATGGAATTTCAAATATTAACAAGCTCGAAAATCAGAAAGGATAAAAGGTCTAAGTTGGTCGAATATGTTGAAAAATAGAAGGTGCCCCTTCTATTAGAGAGAATGCGGTAAATACATCATAAAAATGAATTAATACTTAAGTATTTTTATGTTAACTAATAATTTTCAATGAGCAAATTTTTGCAAAGTTAAAAAAATTCGAAATAATTTACGAAGAAAAGTTTTTTGGATGAAATTAAAGAATAAAAGTTATTTAATCGTTTGATTATAAAGCAAATTCTCTAATGATCTTCAAATGATTAATAGATTGGGGACAAACTTGGAAATATTATTTCAAATTAATTGATAAAAATTAATATTGAATTTTACCGATTCTTTCGTTGTATGTTCACACCATTGCAGCCCAAAGCTCATGAAAAATAACTGATCACTTGTAAATCTGAATATAATTTGCTGTTGTTAGAAGTTACAATATGCATTATGAGTCAAAAATACCGTTCAAAGCCAGGCACTTGCTTTTCTATATGACCAGTCTCTTTCAAGAAAAATTTATAGGCCTGAATATAAATAAAATGTGGATAAAGATAGAAATTTGGTTTTTAATCATCTATGGGTTCAAAATTTTTATTAATAAAAGTACTACATTTAATAACTCTTATATAAAAAGCCCGTTAATATCATCCATTCGCTCAAATTTTTAATCATTGTTTTGCCTTTTAATGGTTAGTAATTTTTTATTTTATTTTTTCTTAAATGGACAAAATTCTGATTAATAAAATCTACCTTAAATGCTTCTTTTAAGCCCCCATTATCCGCTATATTTTCTCCCTGAGAAATTGTTCCATTCAACTTCTTGTTAGTCTCGGGAATTTGCATTAAGGAATATTGATCAATGAAGCATTGCTAAATATGTAAATGGATACAATGCTATTTTGTATTTTTAAAATGATGTAAATTTAATATTTCAATGTCAATCTTTGTGAAAAATAATGTAATTAAAAATATTCTCTGAAAATCTGTAATTTGTTTTCATTTATACTGTTGTTCGGTCTATATTCTAATGTTATTATTATTCATGTTTATTGATAACCAATACAGTAAAAACTAAAAACCCCAAGGAACAAATTAAAAATACCCTTCCCATACAGCATATATTTTTTAAGTGTGTACCTTCCGCTTATTAAAACATTTCCTTGTCTCCGGTTGCCACCAATCATCCAAAGTTCCAATCTTCCCATATTTTGAACCTTCATCA
>LDKF01000933.1:0-14845 GCA_001026735.1 Rotylenchulus reniformis
AAAACCTACCGTAACCCTGGAAAATTCGAGAGCCTCAGAAAAACCTATAGTTTTCCTGAATGCGCGACAAAAAGTTGGGGATACCTCAAATTGAACTCTTAGCCTGTTGTCGGCCAAGAAAACCCGCTGGACTTTTTTTGACGAGTGACAAGTTTATTGTATATATAGTATAATAATAGGTTGAAGATTCTCGAGAATCTATAAGGATTGATTGCATTTTAGTCTTGAGCCCATGTTTTTATGAGTTAGATCAGCAATGTTATTCTTTATAAGAGACATGTAGAATTTCTTAAAATAAACTATAATTTAAATTTAGCTCTTCGACTGGCCCTTAGCGGTGTTGCGTCCTCCAATGGCCGATGAGCAGTTCAGTCTGCTGGACTGCTACACCCAGCTAGACCGGTCCTTCGTCGATGCCAGCCGACTGTACCGTCTGAACAACACGGGCCAGCTGCGGGACCGGGCATGCATGCTGCGCATCCCCACCGGAACGCGCATTACCATAGAGCACATGCATACGAGACCAGAGGTACGGTACTACACGATGAGGCCACAGTAGGGTATATATAATATTAAAGGACGCGCGAAAAATTCGATGCAATTAATTCAACCTTCTAAATACTTTGGGTGTAAACTAAGTAAGTTCTGACCCCCTATCATTTGATCACTAGGGTCAATTTTTATATGCGCAAAAATTTCCCAAATATGCGCATAAAATATGCACCAAAAAGTGCCAAAATATGCACAAAATATGCTCAAATTTTCAAAATATGCACGAAATATGCGCAATTTTTTTTTGCAAAAAATGACTTAAAATGCAAATTTTTGTTTAAAAATCGTAATAAACTATTTTTAAAGCGAATTTAAGCATATTTAAGGCATTTTAGGTTAAAATTAACTTTGATAACTTTTTTGCATTTTTGGCCTTTTTCATGCCTTTTTGGAGTGAAAAACAATGTGTTTTCTTAAGAAA
The DNA here is from genome assembly GCA_001026735.1 of Rotylenchulus reniformis. Classification (NCBI taxonomy): domain Eukaryota; kingdom Metazoa; phylum Nematoda; class Chromadorea; order Rhabditida; family Hoplolaimidae; genus Rotylenchulus; species Rotylenchulus reniformis. The sequence continues at coordinate 974 of LDKF01000933.1, forward strand.
TTTTGCCATTTTTATTTGAAAATTATAATAGTTTATCCATTCTATAATTTTTCAAAATTGCCAAAAAAATAGAAAAATGTCCGAAAATTTTCAAAAAATGCAAAAAAATTCCCAAAATATGCAAAAATTTCTCAAAAAATGCATACCTATTTTCTCAAAAAATGCCCAAAATATGCTCAAATATGCGCAAAATATGCGAAATATGCAAATATGCACAAAAACTGGAAAATACGCAAAAATATGCAGTTAGGAATCCACGCTAAGCGTTCAAACCATGCTAAAAATTAGGGTAGATCGGGATCGGGATCCCGGCCGGGATCCCGATGTTTCGGGATCGGGATTTTGATCCCGAATCCCGAAATGGCCGATCCCGAACGCGGGATCCCGAATCCAGAAATTCAAGATTTCAATCCCAGCCGGGATCCCGATTTTTTTGATATATTTTTTAAATTTGAATCATATATTTTGCTTCTTTTTAATTTGACCAATCATCTATGGTTGAAAATTTTATTTTCACAATACAAAAATCATGTTCTCTCTATTTCTTTTTCTTTTCCTTTGTCCCTTTTTGTTCTCTCCAATTTCAAGGTTGACTATGCTCTGTTGCAAAATTATAAAGCCACCCAAATTTTGATCGATTCGCCACCTTCCGCCAAGCCGATGATTTTTTGCACAATGAACATATAATAAAATTAACAAGGCTCTGAAAATTTCAGGAAATTTCCCTGTTTGGGAAAATTTTATGAACGAATTACCAAAAAATGAGGGTTGCATAATTTTAAAGCCACTTTTGCAAGCGATCCAAAAGTTGCCTTTTTAAAAAATAAAAAAACTGAAAAAAATCATGTAATCTCGTATGGACTAGATGATCTATAAGTGCTATAAATACCCACTCAAATGGTTCGTCATGGAGATCCAAGTGCCCCCNCCCCCCCCCCCGCCTACAAAAAAATTAAAAAAATCTTTGCTGCGAAAATTTTTTAAAGACCTAGAATTTTCAAAAAAAAATCAAAAACCTCACTCAGCTTAGATGTTCAAAAAATTCAGAGGACTAAGATTTTTAAAATTTTCAGAGATATAGGATTTTCTAAAAAATAATTTTTTTACAATTTTGTTGTGAAATTTTTTTTAAAAATATTGTTTTTTTTCCAGTTACTATGAAAAATTTTGAAATCTCTGATCTCCGAAAAAATTGATTGAAATTAGGCGATGAAAAAAAGTTGTGCAGAATTTTATTCTCTATCTCTTGGTACTTTAAAAAACTATGTGTTTTACGTGATTTTCAGTCCGTTCTGAGCCCGCAAAAAAATATGCATTTGCATATAAAAATTGACCCTATTGATCACTTTAAAAAATTCATAACTTTGGTATTTCGCCACCAAATTTTTTATATTCTTTTTTATATTATAGAATAAATTGTAAAATATCATTTTTACAAGAAAAAATAATTCTAATCCATAATTTAGAAAAATTATGATTTTTTATTTAAAAATACCAAAAAATAACAGTCTACCATATTTTCCAATAGTCTCTAGATGACAAATTCCATAAAGATTGAAAATCAAAAAGTTGTAGAATATATAGTCAAAAGAACCCTCTTTTATTGACAAAAAAGAAAATTTTCAGAAATAATATGAGGTAGCCAAATCCCCTTAAAATTTAGGGCATTTTCTGGGGTCAAAATAAGAATCTCAGCTGTGAGACTTTTTCAAATGTCAAGACCATTATTATTTATTATTATGTTGATTTATTAAGTAGAATACTTCATAAATTATATTTATCTGATTTATTTTTATCACTTTTTTGAAGGAATGAATTTTGGATTATCGATTAGATTTAAGTTAATTTTTAAAAAAATATTTTTACGGAAACAGTGAATGGGAGTCAGAACTTAGTTTACAACCTAAGTAAATATGAAGTGAACTTCAATTTTTTGATTGATATTAATCTATTGACTGTATGAGTTCATGATTCCGATACTTCTCATTATAAATAATACTTTTTAATTATTTTCTATTTGTAATCCTATTATTTTTTCAGAGCTATGTGAACGTTATGACTGGTTCTTCCCAATTGTTCATGCCTGTATGGACAGGAAGAATACATAAAGGTTAATTTATTGAATTAAAAATGCTTAATATAATTAATTATGAAATTTAAGGATTGGAAAAATTATCTATTTTTACTATTCGATGTATCTTAATCTGTTGGGCTCATAGTTGGTTTAGTTGGTTTTAATCAAACATAATATAATTCTTAAAATTCCTATTCGATTTCCCCAGTTAATAGACTTTTTAGATGGATATAATAAAACCCGTTTTAAAAAAAATTATATAAGTATGGGAGCCCAATGATGTGATTTCGATGAAATTAATCTAGAATACTCTCGAATATACATCAAAAATAAAATAATAAAGAACATATTTGTTGTTTCTGAAAAATAAAAAAATAAAGAACATATTGGTATTTCTTTGGTATTCCATATTCTCTATTATTGTCATCTATCCTAGGGAAAACAGGAAAAATAAGTCTAAACTACCCAATACATGCAAATTATACATTTTGCATTTTCCTGCAGACCAGTCCGACATGTTCGGGCCCTGGCATGTGCCCTGTCAGCGTGCTTACTTGGTGTTCAAAGCCAAGGGTCATGGCCTACAGTGGATCGAGTTCCGATTGGACGAGGAGACCGAGCAAGACCGGCTGGATCAAAACCCGGAGGACTGTCGCGCGGAAGGCGTGGTGAACCGGGCGGAGATGGAGTTTTACGCGGCATAATGGTGGTGATGATGATGACCTTTGATCTCTCAAGAATTTGTATTGGCACGAATGACTTCAATTATTGGTTATTTAAGTTCGATAAAATTATTTTTCGTTTTTATTAGAGTTAGACCAAGTACCGTAGTTGTACACGAACTTTATGAAGACGTTATAAGTTCTACTGGTTCTTTAGCAAACGTGCTAAGTAGTATTCTATCGATTCCGTGTAGGAAAATTCAATGAAACTTGATTTTAAGATATTGTTAAAAAGTATTCTAACATAATTGTTGGTAGCAATTTTTGCTTATTTTATTGCTTACAAAATATTTGCTAATATCACTGCTAGTCAAATATTTTAGCAAAATAATTAGATGGCATTGCAAATCAGCGAAATAAGGTGTCATAAAAATAAAATATTGAATAGATGCTCCGCAAAATTAAGATAACAAAGAAGATTCCTTTTCCGAGGATTTCCATTGATAACATTACTGTAATTTACATTTTCTTGGATTCCTTTGAAAAATCAGAACCAATGAGCTTCACTTATGCTTATGAGCAATGCCAGCTTTCCCGGCGATTTTTGCTTTTTCCACTAATAAGTGTAATGGCTTTGTCCCTTACGGTAACACCCAAATGGTATTTGGCATATTGTTCATTGGTAAACATCGCAAGACGGAGTAAAGTACAACAATCAACTAATAAGCTGAATACATAACATTGGACTTTGGACAATGATCAACTTGCACTAAATCTTCCCCCAGGATCCTTCATCGGGTTTCTCTTTGGCAATAAATATAAAATTTTATTTTAGTCAGTTTAAATTTGTTCATCAATCAATATTGCAAGGACAATATGTAATGAAAAATAAAAGTAGCATAAGCACAATAAAATTTAATTTATAAATGTGAAAAATAAGAAAGAAAGAAGCAATGAATTGGGTTGATAAAATAATAAATAATATAAGATGGAAAATTTATCACCAAGCAGTTTTATGATCCTACTTTTCCATGTTTTAACTTAAATTTTACTGTGCTATGGATTTCTATTAGCAAATGTTAATTGATTTTAGTGACTATTAAATTTTTGGACTGTTTAGTCACCTCTCAATTGCTTCAAATAAATCGCCAAATTTTTGTCCTATAAAAAGTACGAATTAATTTCTAGACAACAGATATCGAAGTGTGAATAAGCTTCCAATGGCCAATTTAGAAAAATAAATTGGTGGTATTTGCAGTTGATCATTGATGCCAAGCAATGAATATAATAATATATTACCATTTTCAGACAAATAAGGAAGAAGAAAATGAAAAGGTGATGTTGCCAAACAATCAGTCCCAGAAGCAGCTGCAGATGATGGCCAAGTGGGTGGTGTTATTATTTTGTGGCCTTGCAGGGAGTAAATGCCATGCAATTAGCTCTTTGCCCAAGTGATAATGCCATATTTCACCATGGCACACAGACTTGTTTTCGGATTTTGGCAACCATTACAGAACGCCAAGATTAGCAAGGCCCAGAAGAGAGGAAGGAAGGATTATGTTGTGGAGGTGCTAATAAAGTGATATTATGTGTAAGATTACCGTATTTCCCACCAATTGAAGCCTCTCCCCATCTGTATTTACCTAGTCATTCTTTCTTTCTCTAATTTTCTTAATTCCTCCTACATTTATCATTTTGGAGTGTTATTCCCAATTCACTAATACAGTAATTTTTAATTTGATTCGGAATTGAACCGTTGTTATACTGTAGTTTTATTTTAAATTAATTAATTTGGTTACCCGACATTTGCGCCCGCCCCATCCGTTATAATTCGGTTCAAAAACAGCCTACATAATAAATGAGTTTGGTGTCAGAAAATAGAGCAAAACATTATCTCAAAAATCTAGTCCAATCGAAATGGTCTTAAATGAAAAAATTATGGACAAAATTTTTGGTTTTGAACCAAATTCATAGTGTTGTGGCCATAACTTTTTTTTACTGGACCGATTCGAATAGGCTTAGACTCATTTTTTATTCGTTTCTCTAGGTTGTTTTTGGACCGAATTGTAACGGATGGGGAGCAAATGTCGGGGCGCAAATGTCGCGACGCGGATAATTTTGTTTTGGAAAATTAAGCTCCTTTGTTATTCTTTGATAAAAGAAAATTTCATTTTACAAATTAATGGAAAACTAGGAAAAACGCGATTTTTTCTCGATTCGCCATTCTGCACGCATAAATTAGTTTGGATTTTTGGCGGGTTTCTAATTTTTTCCTCTCTATCATTGACGTATCGGAAACACCGACGGGAACTTTTAATCAGTCTGCCGACCTTTCAATTCCATTAAATTGCTCTTATGTCCAAATTTGAAACGTGTCTTTGGTGGTCCAAGGACCGTCATATGACTAGCTTTATGGATGCATTTTTATTGTATCTATCCTATAAGGTTTCGTTTTTGATCGTCACAACTATAAAAAATTATATTAAAATCGTAGTTCTCCTGCAGTCATTCATTCTTGTTTTACTTCTGTTCCTTTCCTGGACAGGAAAAGAACTGATTCTAGAATAAAACAGTATTTCGATGTAAAACTCTGATCTTTACCAACCTTTTTTCTAATAGAATAGACTGATCTTTACAATCTATTCTATGCACTTGTCATCTTCTAAAACCGTGGAACAAACTAAACAAGAACAAGTTTAGGACGGAATAGATTAAACTGTAAATTTAAAAATGCCGGTAGAGACACCTAATCATAACCCAGGAAAATCTAACTAGAACTAGGGAAAACAAAACCATACCGATTTCGAGATTTATTTTCTAACTTTTTTCAATTATTTCTGTGCCCCTTACTGTTTTTTTTGGAACGGATGATAGAAATAAAACAGGAGCAGATAGAATAGAGTAAGCTGAAAAGAAAGTAGACCAAAATAGAGATCGAAACCATAAATCTTATAATCAGCAGGATGGACCAAATCCAGGATCAAAAAACATGAAACAAAAGCGAAAATGAGACCAAAAATCAGACCAAAGAGGTCTAATAAGACAAAAATCTAAGCCAGATTACCTAAACTTTAACTTACTTTATTAATGAAAAAGTCCATTGCACAACTACATAAATAATGTGGGATACTATGCTAGTTTGCCTTGTTACATCATCAAATCTATTCCGTAAATGGAATTCCCAAACTTTTAATGACCATTGTACCCCAACTATCTTACCACTTTTGGACATTACCATATTTTCTTGCTGATTGTCTTTTCTTGGTTATCTATCCATAATCATAAGCATAAAATGTTTACAATAAGGGTAAAAGACATGAAAATTTTGAAGGATGGAATCATAAAAATTGCCCCTAATTTTGAGGTGTTTTATGGGTCACTTGGATAGCAAGCCATTTTTCGACACGAATTTCTGAAATACGAAAATTGAAAAAATACCATCCAATAGGTCTTCAGATATCTTTCATCAATTTTCCTTTTTATCATAAATAGTCGCGGACTTTTGACCCGCGATACTGCTGTTACAATTATGGTCTCGATCGCAAATAAATCCTTCCATAAATGGAATCCCGAACTTTATAATGATGGCTTAACCCTACTTGGACATGGCCACCATAAAAATGGTTTGTTGATGGCCCTTGTTATGTATGGTCTTGGTCCTCCAAATGCTGGTACCAAGTATTTGTTTTGTGCCAGCCGGCCCAATTACGTGATGATTTGACGCCATTTACGTCACGCGAACCCGGTGACCTGGAAGGGTTTAATAATGTGATGGGAAAATGTAGAGATATTCATGTACATGGTATGTTCACCGAGGCGAACCACACACGTGCATACAATGTAAATACCATGGTAGCCAACAAAATGGGGATATAATATACCCGGTACAATGGTGGTGGCACTCATTATAAAGCGAGTGAAAGTCCACGACTTTTGTGTGTGCCATTTGCCGCATTTTGTCCAATCCCCCCCCTTTACCCCGAAAATCAAATGGCATTATTACATTTGTTGACAAGCATTTGTGCTGTGGACCAAAATAAACCACAAATATAGACAAAGACTCAACAAACTGCATTTATAGATATTATAAATGAAATCAAGAAAATCTGATTACAGATATTTTGGATCAGACGACCCCATGCCTTTATGAGGAATAGGATTCTATGGCCTAGAAAATCAGATTATACCATTACACTAGCGTGTATCCTGAGGATCTACTCACCTAGGGATTCTAGGCTTTTTATAGTATTTTTCTTTTGTTTTAAAATGGCTTTAAAAATGCATTTCTTAAGTATTAACCGTTTTTTATATAATATCAAATAGAATGATGCTATATTATGGTAGAAATTAGATTCTAAAAATTGTATTTAGATCTGTATATTGTAGAGTGAATTGAAATATAGTACTTACATGTTAAAGTGAAAATATACAATTTATTTCATGAAAAAATACTTTCTGGAATATCGAATTATATTGTTAGAGAACTCGTCTTTAGAATTCAGATAACTTTAAAACACTAATATCCAGGGTAGAAAAAGTTAAATTCCTTACCTTTACAAGTGAAAATTACTTCTTCAGAATTATTTATCATTCATAAGGTAGATAAAGTTAGAATACCATGTCCATACCAGGGTTGGATACCGTCCCGTCTCCCGTATTCCCGTATTTCCCGTGTTTTTGGCTAATCTCGTTCCCGTAATTTTTCCCGTCCCATTTTTTGAAATTCAATTTTGCACAGCACTGGCCCATACATCTATAAGATTCGTGTAAAATGTAAGTTTAATTAAATTTATATCAGGTTCTGGAAGGCCCAATGTGGTCAGTCTGGCCTAAAACTTTTTTGTTAGACTTGTTAGACAAAAAGTATAAAAGGAAAAATTGTTCAGAATTTTATTCTGATTCGTATGGTATAAAAATTATTTCGAACTTCGGCCAAACCGAAATTAGGGTTTTTAGGAAATATTTCGAACTTTTTGGCCGAATTTCGAAAAATTCCTTAGAAGTGAAAATTAGGCCTAATGTCTTTAGGCCGAAATCCCCCTAAAGACATTAGGCCTTTTTTAACGCACAAATTGGGCTTTTTTAAAGACCTAGCACCGTATATCATATATTAAGATAAGGACAAGTAGTATATATGTAATGTATTTCATGTTTTGAAATTATTATTTTTATTATTTTTATCTGTTGTGTTTTTTCGAAACATCCATTTTGTTCTTCTCCATCAAAGGACACTTTTTGAATGAGTTTCGTGGTCTTTGAATCGTTCTTGTGAGGGTTCTCTCCGTTATTATTTTATACGTGGTCCATAAATTTTGAAAGGGGAAATTTGCAATAAAATGGTGAAACATTGGCTGATTTTGTTATTTGTAAATAATGCGATCATTTGGCCTCCAAAAATAAATAATTTACAAATTATTTCATAATATTCTTAAGTATAATTCTCGAATTTAAAATCTATTAAAAACGAATAACCTGAAAGGACGAAAATATGGAACGAATTATTTTATAGTTTTTTTTTAATTTACCAATTTTCTCATAAATAAATTTGTATCAAATGTATAATTTTATGCCTTTTTATCTTTAAATCTAGTAAAATATAAAAATGGACAGCCCACTTTTTATTTTTAGGTTTAATTAAGCAATTTTAACCTAGTATCAGCGATTTTTCAAACGAATTTATAAAAAAGAATCTGAAAAATAGAAAATGAAACTAAATGAGCCGAATTCATGAGAAAAGCTTATCAGAGAACATGAAATAAAACTTAATTTTTATTCATGGATTTTACACTAAACATAGGGTTTTGGAATTTAAGCCCATAGCAAAATTTTGAACTCTAAAAAGAACCATTTAAGTGCATTCTCAGAAATTCTATGGTTTAGCACCTAAAAATTGGGATATTGATATCATTAAGAACCAATCCGGCGTCATAACTTACCCTCCACTCCTCCAACATGCCATAATTTTCCGCTGATATTTATCGAATTATTTTTCGAAAAATGCAGCTGCCCCCGTGGGTCCCAATCCCAATGCCAAACGCGTCAAATGCTCAAAAATTTGGGTTTTGATTTGATTATTTCGCTCCGATCGACGCAAATGTCAAGAACAGATTTTATTTTATTGAGTTTATATGTCCATTATACGATACCATTTTACTTTGGATTGGCACTCCAAAAGTGATTGTTATAATCACATTTTATTGGCCTTTGACGACGATCGTAAAATGCAATTTTGCCCATTCCGCAGAATTTGGGCGCCAATTTCGGATTATTCGGTCACATGGGCATGGCTAAACTCGTACAACTTGTAAGGGGTAGGGGGTATATATTACTGAGTTTACAGCTCAAATAGCTCAAATGGGCTTATTTGACTTTTTTACCAATCAAGACAAATTTGGATGTGCCTTAATTATTTTATACTTCTAAACTATACTTTCTTCCTTTATTATACCCTAATATATTAGTATTCTTAAATATGCAGTAAAATACAAAAACTAAATTTAAAAGTATACCCATCTACTTTATTCCCTTAAAATAAAGCGTGCCTTTTTTATTTCAACCTCTTTTAAGGTGTATTTTTTGAAGGAATTTCTCAATACCTCCCTGGTTCTATTTTAAGGATATCTTAATTTTAGAGGAATTTTAAGGGGCAATATCTTATTAGTGGTAATTCATAATCCATATAATTTTGTAAAGTTTATAATAATTTAAATATTATCCTAAGGATTATATCGTTTCTTCTTGGTTTAAATGCAAAATTTTTCATATTTTACCATTTGATTTTTCTGTTCCTGATGGCAATTTTGCTGTAAAAAGTGTATGCTGGGTTCTACTGTGGCCAAAGCCCAATTATTATTGCATTAGGTCCATAATCATCAGCTGAGTTTGAGAGGGATTATGGCCAATTTAATTGGCACCCATCCAAATGCCAAACTCTCTCAAAAGTGCCACCTTCGCAGATTTGCAAAATGGCAAAATGGCCAAACCAAATAACAATCGGCATTTTTAGGACTAATTATGGTGGATTTTGGTATATTTATAAATACTTTCAGTTGGAACATTCGCTTTGGCAATAAACAAATTGTAAACAAATTATTTTCGCGCCTCTGGTTTAGTGCCAATAAACTCAATGTATAATTGTTTTTTTGCTAGCCTGATTTTTGATTTTGATTTTTATATACCTAATTTTTGGATCATTCCAAATTCTTCCACCCTCATTTATAGTGCATTTCTAAGACCATTGGCTATTCAATTTCAAAATTAATTTTTTAAACAATATTGAACTTGTTAGGCCATTTTGCCTTTTTAACAACCAATTTTCCGGACAATTTCAGACCTTCACAATTTTCTAGTTTTTAAGGCCATTATACTTTCAGACCCATGGGCCATCCCTCCCACCCCCAACTTTTACTTTGATGCCCTTTACTACCACCAACTCAACAATTATTGTTGTAACTTTGGTGGTTATTATGTGGTGGCCAAGAGTGGCCATTACACAAAATGTCTATTGGTGGGCGTAAAAGGCACCTACATCCCCTGCCTTATCCTCCCGACTGTTACCGCCCACAAGTGTCAGTGGCAGAGAAGTATTGGCCAAAAAATGGCCAATTATTAGAAATGAGATTCATTTTTATGTATCCATTACATCTGATAAATATTCTCATAATTCGAACCTGGTTTAATTTAATATTTTATTATTGTCGCATGAAAAATCAATGCTCCACCTCCTCCTGCCCCCGTGCAAATGCTTTTATTAATAATAAATTTGGGTTTCATTGATTTAATATGTATGCTTTTGCTGTAAATTTAGGGCTGTGACTTTTTTCTTATTTTTTATTTATAATTTCTCACTCTGTTTTACCTCATTTACTTAATATTTTTGTAAACAGTATAGTTGGACTTTTTAAAAAGAAATAAAAATAAATCCATCTGAATTTTAGGCAATTCGCGCTAAATCCTCAAAAATTCAAAATGCAAAATTCCGTCAAATTCCTTGTGTTATCCATGGTCCTCCCGCTGGTCTTTTGTGCCGAAAAATCTACCGAAAATGCCGACGCAGCAACATCGAAACCGGTATTGCGAATGCAGCGACGACCCGACCAGCGACTTCCTGTGCGAACCGAATACTTTGATCCTATGGTAATATATTTTTTGGGGGAGAATAAGCCGAAAATCTGTATAAATTATATAATCTTGATTTCAATTTTATTAGTGCGAGGAAATCGATTCCTGACATATCTGTTTAGAAAATCTTAACTAAAATGATTAGGGCCGATAGTATAATGACACCCTAATACCCCTAAAAAATTTGTTTTTTTACAGACCTACACAAGCCGCGACTTTCCTCGTCTGATCGAGGGTTTGGGCCAACAGATCACCAGAGATGTTGAGAGAGTAAGAAATTAATAAATTTATTATTAATTTAATTTATTTTTAATTTATAGGCACATGCCGAGATGGTGGAGAATGCCGAAAAAGTGCGAGCCATGCAGAACCGGGTTGACAGACTGGAACGCGTGTTCATGAGCAGAGCGGATGACGAACGAACATACACAAAGGTACTGTAGTATACCATAAACCATACTATATGATGGGTTAATATCACAGTATCCTGGGTTCATTCGAAAAGAATTAGAACATAACCATAGAAAGCCTGGATTAATACACAAAAATACAAAAAATTAGCCAAAAATCCCGCATTATACTAATGGGTGGATGTAATATCTGGAAACCATATTATTCAAGAGACCATTTATAAATTGCATAATCGAGCTACTTTTTACTAATTATCAAGAGATATGAATTTAGTTATGAGGCATCAATCTTTTATGAGTCCTTTTAAAATATAAAGCCATAAATATTTTACTTTAGGATAATCAGAAAAATCTTTCAAAAAAAACTTTCAGGCAAATCTTTCAGGGTATAAAAGAAATTTTGATTTATTACTCCCTCCACAACAAGCTGATTGATTTAAATGCCTCCAAATTCAAAAATTAATATCCTTTTTGTGTCAATTTTTTGTCAAATCACCAATTGTTGCAATACCTCTCTTATTCATCTGAATTCATTACAGTACCTGACCATTCTGGCGATTGGGCTGCTGATCGGGCTCAGCGTGTTGTTGTGCGCGAATATGATGTTGATCAGACAACTGATGGACTCCAAACGAAACAAGAAAAGAATGGGAATGGTGAAGCAAGAGCACGAAGCATTTGTGGGAATGGCACGAGAGATGGAAACGGTCTGAACGGAAAGAATATGTAATGCGCAAAGTCCCCCGGCCTCAACTCATTCAATTTCCACTGATATATATTTTCCCATTTTTTCAATTTCATAATATGATCTATAGTTTATCAATATGGGTCCTACTTATTTTATCGATCTTCTCATTTTCTAAATTGCACCAATCGATGGATTACTGTAGATTATTTTTCGAACCAAATATTTATATTTTTCTACAATGATTTCTCCCTATTTGTCCATCCTATTTTGGAATGACTTTTCGATAAATTATTGGGATGATCAAACTATTTAACAACAATAAATTCAACTGATTTGCTAGCAATATGCTGTTTAGAAGGATTTAGCAATAAGTTTTATTTTTGCAATTTATAATTTAATATTAATTTTATAATTTAGCAAGTAACGGATTCAAATTGATCTTTGCAAAAAATAATTGGAAAATAAAAATTAATGTTATTAGAGAAATTATTGAATAATATTATGAAAATTCCGATAATTATCAGTTTTTTATTAATGTTTTATTTACAAGTAGGATCACCGGATATCGGATATGATTGGAGATATGTGATCAAAAAAAGAAAAATAAAATAAATGAGATCCAGAATAATGTGGATTAATTTTGCAAAAATAAGAATGTATAAATAGAACACAAATTATTATGGAAAGATATAATATTTGTATAATAAAAAATGGATGAACATGGTACTACTGTAATGTATTTAATTCAAACCAAAAATTAAAAATTAACAACAGTATTCATTCATAATTCAGATTGGCCATTATGTAATGTAAATAATGATTCAATAAAAGTAATAAAATATAGTACCATATTACTCTAGCTTGTAAACTATACATCATTATGGACATCAGCATTCAGCAATCTGATCTGTGCAATAATTTATCCCTCACCCTCGTGACTTTACAATAACTTCTCGCTGTCCACATGGTTGATTGCACCTTCGGTGTTGCAGTCCGCGGGGTTTGCAGCGCGCCTGTCCTGCTCCGTCTCTTCGCTGAGTCGGAACTGCACCCATTGCAGGTCCGACCCCTTGGAGTTGAACACCAGGTACGCATGCTTACAGGGCACGTGCCAGGGCCCGAACATGTCGGGACGATCTGCAGAGATCACAATAGAATTTTCTTGAAGCTATAAGCTATAGCCTTATTAAGATAGATTACATAAATATGTATTCAATTGTTATAGTTCTATTGGATAGAGTAGTTTATAGTAATTACTCAGCCTCAGTATGTTAAGAACATGTTGGAAGTATCTAACTTGTAAATGATATTTGATAAGGAATTTATTGTTTTATTTTAATGGGCATTTTAATTAAGGCTAGAAGGTGCTATGATAACTAACAAGGGAAGGACAAAACATGTTAATTTCGGATAAATTCGAGACCCGTATAATATTGTAGAGCATCCACAAATTCCGTTGTAAATTTTAATATTAGCGGCCCTCGTGCACAAGAAAAAAAGTTATGAGTATTTCTTGATCCGCGCGGGTCAATCGATGTGCTTTAAGCGCGGGTCATCGTCGGATCAACCGCCATTTCGGTCAGCCAAATTTTGAAAATCATAACAGGGTAAGCCTACCAAAGCGTATATGTGAAGAAAATTATGCTTGATTTTTTGACCTTTTTAATTTTCGAAAATTCTTTGAAATTTTTTTGAAATCTTGCGAAATGTTCGTATGTAAAAGATTTTTTGAGAATTTGAAAAAAAATCAAATTTTTGCTAAAAATTCGAAAAAGTAAAAGATCAAAAAATTAAGCATAATTTTCTGCACATATACGCTTTTATAGGCTTACCCTGTTATGATTTTCAAAATTTGTCTGACCGAAATGGCATACGTCGGCAAGGGGGGGTACCACCTGGCATTTTGCGCCCCCCCCC